>JAGGAR010000155.1:0-18167 GCA_017657315.1 Termitomyces sp. K1Ag | reverse complement strand
AGCTTCAAATGGATGCTCATGGTGAATGAATAGGTACCACGCACATTCCGAGACCTGAGGACTGGCCTGTGTGCGTTGAATTTTTTTTTTTTTGAGATTATTAGATACTGATTACCAATGACCATACTCATAGTATGCCGGTCGAACACTTGAGTGTTACCCTCAAGCCGAGTTCGTTTTTCAAGGCAAACCCTAGTATGGACGTGCCGGGAACGTATGACCTGAAGAGTGTCCCCGCTTTCTCGAATGGCGCGACAAATGGACACTCAAATTTGAATGGAGCACAATGTTGCCACTAACGTCCTTGATACGAATCACAAAGTACACCTCACTAGACCGGTGACCGTTCCCTTAACGGAGACAAGCTGTTGTAATCGACGCTTGCTCATTACAACGAGTGGTTACTAGTCTAGACTTACACATGTATTAACGTTAATCGACATATAATCATTTCTACTTGAATCCTCTCAACTGCTTGTGACGTCACGTCTGATATAAATACTGGCAGACATGTCACATCCGGTCTTTCATCTGAAACATACATCTCTCAAAAGAACTTTTCCAGAAGTCCTGACTGTATCACGGCATGACTCCGAACTCCATCCACGACCCTTCAGGTGTTTTAGGATTTTCCAAAGCGACTTTAACCGAGATCGCATACTATTTACGAACCCCCGACCTTCTCTCACTCTGCCTGACTTCCAAAGCCTTTTGGGACGTCGCTATCTCGTGTCTATACAGAGAATTAGTCTTCAAGAGCTCAGGCCAAGCCGTCAAATGTTTCCGAACGATCATATCTCAACCCAAAATTGCTCTTTGCGTTAAATTAATGGCACTGTAATGAACATCAGCAAGCTAACAAGTTTCAGTTTTCTTGACGATTTTCTCAATAGGACATTCGAATCATCTTTTCCTCTTACTTCAAATTTCTATCAGCTCGCGGTACGAGCCATGGGTTGCACCACTCGTCTTCAAAATTTACAAGTACGGCGAGCTAGTAACTTTCCGATCTTCCAATATCTGAACGATATTCCACCATATGAACGTCTGACTCAATGTATACTCCCGATGCCGTGGAAAGACCAAGTCCCCCGCTTTCTCCAACGCCATCCTGGTATCGCCTCACTCACGTGTGTGATGGACCAATTTCCTCAAGTCGAGTTCGGTGGAATGAATCCCTCATTGAAATTCAACCTCCCAAAACTCCAAAGCTTCGTTTCTGGGCCAGTCTCCACGTTCCGATATATTGACGGGCCTCTTCCCCTCCTCAAATATATCTGTATCCGCTGGGATGACCCAGCAGCCTCCGAAACCATACTTTCTCTCTTGTCTTCTTCGCCTGCCCTTCGTCACCTGGACATTACTGTGTCAATCCAGAAGATGCCGCCTCTAGCAGCCATTGCCGAACATGTGCCCCATTTATCAAACCTGACGTTCCGCCTGAGAACGAAAAAGAATCAAGATCAAGTGTCAGAGGTGGCTCTGAACGTATGATCCCTGTCCTACTTCCACTCGTGGTACTGCATATTGACGACGTTCTCGGCAGAGGTTCCACAAATTGTTAGAGGAAGGCATAGAATCCTTTGAAGAGCTGCTCACCTTGGCCATAATTCCTATTTGCACAGACAAGTGGCTTGAATACGACCTTGATTTCGAAGAAGTAGATAAGGAATTTGACCTCGTTACAGGGCTGGGTGAACTTTGCCCTAGCTTACACACTATCGCGACCTACTGTAAGCTTCCTCAACTACCTTACACATATACATCTTCTCACAATGTCCTCTCTTCTGTGAAAATAGACGGCATAATCTGGGAGCGTGATAGGCCGTCTAGGTATTGGCTTCCAGCTATCTATTCACAAAGAGCCGAGTGGCTTTCCTGGGCTAGTTGGAAGTATGAGGAAGGCATCGTATGGGCGAATTCCTATATTCCCCCTATGTCCCGCGAATCTCTGCTGCAGAACTATGTTTGGAATCGATGGAATCCATTGTCATGAAACTACGAGTTTTGGCAGCGGTGGAATAGTTTAGTGTCTTCACTGAAGGGACGCCTTGTGACTGTAGACGTAACAAAAGGACGCTTGAACCTATAGATAAGAAGCATCGTGTCTAGTTTGTTTCAAGTACAAGTACACATGATTTTTGTTTCCAGTACTTCCCAATAATTCCTGCGTGCGTGACTATCTTGAAGAGCTGATGATGAAGCATTTACTCCTTCCTATGCTTCTGGTAGTAGTGGATCAATCCGGTAGTCTGCGATTATCCTTTCGTCAGCAAAGGAGGTGCCGAGGACATCATGAGAGACGTACAGAGCTATCGTGGCCAACGACGTCACCAGGCTTATCAAGCTGGGCAAGAATGTTCTTTGCAAGGACCTTTCCAAGCTCGACACCCATTTGGTCTGCAAAATAAAGCAATCAGCACGCTGTCACGTCAAGGGACAAATATGTGAAGGGCTTACCGAAGGAGTTGATACCCCAAACAACACCCTGGACAAAGATCTTGTGCTCATACAACGCAATAAGCGCACCAAGCGTAGCGGGTGTAAGAAGCGGGAAAATAATCGAATTGCTCGGCTTGTTACCCTCAAAGACCTTACTCTTGACCAACGCCTCGCTAGCATTGGGGCCGACCTCCTTCTTGACTTGCTCCTCAGTCTTTCCGAACGCGAGAGCCTCGGGCTGAGCGAAGAAGTTCGAGAGGAGGATGCGGTGGTGCTTAGAGTTCGCGATGGGGTTATGGGTGGTGGCGGGGGCGATGAAGTCGGCGGGAATGAGCTTTGTGCCTTGGTGCACCAGCTGATAGAACGAGTGCTGGCCGTTGGTGCCGGCGGCACCCCAGATTATAGGCTATTTGATCAAATAAGGTCAGATTTGAAGTATGGACAAGATCAATCGGGACGTACGCCAGTCTGGTAGTTTACACGCTGTCCACCCTTCGTGACAGTCTTGCCGTTTGACTCCATATCGCCCTGAGATCATTGAGTATTCTATTGGTGACGTCACTGAATTGAATGGGCGCTAACCTGTTGGAAGTAGTCGGCGAACTTGTGGAGGTATTGATCGTACGGAAGAAGAGCGTGGGTCTGAGCACCTATAGCGAAAGAACTTGAAAAACTGATCGCAGAGAAGAAAAAAAATACGAATACCGACCGTAGAAGTCATTGTACCAGATACCCAGGACGGCAAGGATGACGGGCAAGTTTTGCTCAAGGGGAGTCTCCTTGAAGTGTTTATCCATACCGTGGGCACCCCTGAGGAGCTGCTCAAAGTTGTCGTAACCAATAACAAGGGCGATCGAAAGACCGATGGCGCTCCAGAGGCTGTACCTGCCACCGACCCAGTCCCAGAACTGGAACATGTTGTTCTCGGAAATGCCGAATGCGGTCACAGCCTTAGTGTTTGTGCTGAGCGCAACGAAGTGCTTCGCGACGTGCGCCTTGTCCTTTGCAGTGGCAAGGAACCAATCCCGCGCGCTCTCCGCGTTGGTAATAGTCTCCTGAGTCGTGAATGTCTTGCTAGCAATAATGAACAGAGTCGTCTCTGGGTCGCACAACCTTAGGATCTCAGCGATATGGGTCCCATCGATGTTCGAGACAAAGTGCGCAGTGAGATCGCGCTTCGAGTAGGCCTTGAGCGCCTCGGTGACCATGACAGGACCGAGGTCCGATCCACCAATACCAATATTGACGATAGTGTTAATGGTCTTGCCGGTAAACCCCTTCCACGCGCCGCTGCGTACGGATTCGGAGAACTCTTTGATGTGCGCGAGCACACCCGCGACTTCATCGACGCCCTTCTCCTGGATGGAGAAGTCATTGAAGTTGCGCAGCGCGACGTGCAGGACAGCGCGGTCCTCGGATGTGTTGATATGCGCACCCGAGAACATCTGATCGCGCACTTTCTCGACATCTGCCTCGCGCACAAGCGAGAAGAGGGTGTCGAGAACGGGCTGGGTGATCAGGTTCTTGGAGTAGTCAAGGAGGAGAGTGACATCTGGGCCATCGGTGGAGGTGTACTCGCGCGAAAATTTGGCGAATCGCTGGGGATCTTTGGCGAAGAGATCCTTGAGGATGAGGTTATGGCGCTCCGAGTCGTAGATGGTCTGAAGCTTCTTCCAGGCAGAGTAATCTGTGGGAAGTGAGTAATGAAAATGGCGATGGCTGGCTTGACGATACCTGAGGCAAGTCGTCCAGACATGGTGGTTTGGGAAGAGATGTGTTTCAAAGCGGTAGAATTACGATATTATACGGAACCTCTCGAGATCTAATCAGCGCGGCTGATGGGCTATTTTAGCCCGAGCTGTCCGGCATTCGGGGACAGGGGTAATTCCATAACTAGTACCGTGCCACCGTAGCTATGCACTTAGAAAGCATCTGTAGTGTCTACTAAAGTCCGAGTCCATTGTACGCGTGTATCCATACCAATCTCCGACGATTCTCCGCAGAACATATAGCAGGTTTCATCGACATCTTACATATATAGCCTATGCCCACTTCTCGATATCCTCGGGTGATGGGCCAACGGGGTCATCCGATGCAGCCAGATTAAATAACTACACTGATGGAAGGCTCGAACTTCGACTTTCGTAAACGTTCCAACAACCGAATGCGGCACCCAACGACTCGGATTGTGGAAGATGACGAGATCCTTTTCGCGCCTAGTAAAAGATAGATAAGCAAGGAACGCGCGACGTAAGTATTATCAGCAGAGGTCTTACCAATCGTGGGGATACGAGCTGGAAACACGGTATTCGTAACCCCATTGCGTCGAGGATAGTGAACTAGAATGAATCAAATCGCCTGTCGCAGGCCTTTGCGTCTTGTATAACAGGTCCCGTACTTCCTTAAGATTGGTCAAATGTGCACCGTCAGGATACAACGCTCTCTCTCTCTCTTCACACCATCCGGAAACGGTTTGACAAGAAGCTCTGCAATCCCACATGGATGAATCTGGAAATGAAAATGCCCCATCACCGGGTTCTTTTGAACCTACAATGAACATTCCCAATAAAATGCTAAACATTCATAGGCAGAGACACTCACAACAGGCAATGTCTTTCTTTCCAAGGCTGTCGGGCAGTTCATCCAACGGCAACTCCAGACCCTCCAACTCGATCCCAAGTCCCGCCGACATCGCATGTGCAGATGCCGTCCACACATACGGGTGTGGCGCATACTTCACCTTAGTACGGCACGGCAAGACTCTTAAATAAGCTCCTCCGACAAAGCCTAATATCAAACATCGTCTTCCGAGCGGAACAGGTAGCTTGTCCCCCGTCCTGTCGTCGTATCTGCACAACTACTGTGGTCCTTTGAGGACGACGAGCCCATAGAGGGTGGGTGACATGCGGTGGTGAGAGGTCGTACAAAGCCGCGTCGATGTTCCAGCGGTAGAAACGTCGTCCTCGGGGGAGACGCGCGTCTTGTGAAAGGTGGCGTGGCTGGGGTCCTTGAACTTGGTGTTGGCGAGACCTTAATGATTGTATACCGTGCCCTTGCCGATAAGTTGGACTTGTAAGTAGGACGCGCGGGATCGTCTTGATGAGGTCCGGGTGGGGAATGGACTTGTTGGTAGATTCGGTCTTGTTGTTTCTGTGTCCGTAGCTCTGCGATTGTTTGTTCTGGCGTCCGAGTCAATGATACATCTGCGGAAGGAGGAAGGGTAAGGGAATTAGTTCGATGACCATTGCCAGTGGGATCTCGAGCTTTGGGATGGAGCATTGGGCCGAGTCACAATATATCGCAAATTATCAAGCCGTTAATGCATTATTGATTATCTCTGACTTCACGTTCAAGGCAGGAGATACGGCTCACAGGCAAAAGGCTGAAGACTCAGGCATATAGTTTTCATGTTTTCTTTTAATCGCATGGGGCATGAAAGCAGTAGACGACATACAACCAGCCAGTAGGAATAAAGCACCACCATCTACTCCTCTAGATCGTCGTCTCGTAGGGAACGGGAACCATGGTCTGGGGAGCGTTGTCCTTGGTGGTAACGGTGCGGGCTTCCCGAGGAAGGACAGGGATGCGGCGCAAGTTGACGCGTTCTGATTATTGAACATATATTTGAGATGTGATCTTGTAAGAATTTCGAGCGGAGGTACTCACCACCCTTGGCCTTAGCAGCAACATGCGCCTCGTGGTTGCTCTTCACCCGGTCCAAGAACTCCTGTCGGCATTTTGAGTGACGGACGTGCTCAACACGGAGGTTGACACGCTTCTCGATGTAGCGGTTTCCGACAACCTTGTAGACGATCACACCGACAGCAGAGGGAGTGACGTTGTAGACAATGCCAGTGCGTCTAACGCAGGAAAAGATGAGATTTTCAGATCGTTAAGCAGGGACTGTATGGACGAACCCATGGTAGTACTTGTGGGGCATACCCTTTTGTTGCGAGGCGTTGGCCTTGATGTCAACAATATCTCCGACGTGGTAGTTGACGAGGAAGGTCGACAGTCTTGTGGGGCCGCTCTCTGGAAGATGGTCAATCTCTCCACTACAAACACCACACGAGTCGAATCGCACCCTTGAAGCCCCGCTTGAACATGTGGCGCGTACGCGCGCGGTAACCAAAAGAGTGCGGCATCTTGAGGACTGTGCGAAATCGAAGTGAGCAACAGAGAACGAACGGGCAAGACTTCGGCGTACAGTGGGCTTGGACGTTGGCTGTATCAACGAGGACAGGGAGTGCAAATTTGGCGATCCCGGCAAACGCCGGGTGGCTGACATGTCCTGCACAGTTTCTGATCGCGAGTCTAATGTGTTTACCCTAATTTGGCCCCTACGATTATTTGTGCTCAACGGTAAACACAAGTCCGTCGTCGACTTCCTCAAGAAAAAATGCCCAGGTAATGCCGTCGCTGTGTTCCTCATCGAGCTCCGTGTTAACGATTGCTGCTCAGGGCCCCGCGGAACCACTCTAAAACGTGAGCTTTTTCATCAAGATCCACTGTTGTGGAGGGTTGCATTCGTGCTCACGAGCCATGCCCCATTGCCTTTGACTTTACAGTTACAAGGTCCCCCGTCGACCTTTCGAGTCGGCGCGTCTCGATGCCGAGCTCAAGGTATGTTCCTGACGCGTTTTCACTACTGTATACACAATTTTAATTGACGATTATCCATCCAGCTTGCCGGCGAATACGGCCTCCGCAACAAGCGCGAAATCTGGCGCATCGCCCTCACCCTCTCCAAAATCCGTCGTGCTGCTCGTGAGCTCCTCAAGCTTGATGCCAAGGACCCCAAGCGTCTTTTCGAGGGTAACGCCTTGATTCGCCGTCTCGTGCGTATTGGTGTGCTCGACGAGACCCGCATGCGTCTCGATTACGTGCTTGCCCTCAAGATCGAGGATTTCCTGGAGAGGAGGCTGCAGACCCAGGTCTTCAAGAGCGGCTTGGCGAAGAGCATTCACCACGCTCGTACCCTCATCCGTCAACGTCACATCCGGTGCGTCTTTCTGCCATGCACAGACATTCTTCAAGCTGACTTGTATCCGAACCTGTAGCGTTGGCAAGCAGATCGTCGATGTTCCTTCCTTCATCGTCCGTCTCGACTCCCAAAAGCACATTGACTTCGCTCTCACCTCGCCTTATGGTGGAGGAGGACCTGGTCGCGTTAAGCGCAAGCGTGCCGCTGCTGCTGCCAAGAAGGAGGAGGGTGGTGACGATGACGATGAGGAGTAAATTACTCGCCTTCAGCTTCAGCCTCGTGGATTATGTGACATATATCAATTCTATGATTATGATTCATGTGAATCCTTCTATACATGAGAGTGTGCTGTCTTCATCTTGAACGTTCTTGAGGTGCTACTCGTATGTACATTCTTATTGAGTGAACAGCAAGCGATCTCGGGTATATTATCTCAAAGTCCATCGCCATCTGGTATAGATACATAAACTATGACACCATACTTACGAGAAGCCTGTCTGGATGGTTGGCTCAAAAATAGGAAGAGGATGTGCCTATTTTTCTCGTTAGAAGAAGATTAGGAACGATCTTTTGGGCAGGTACTGACCTCAGTATTGAAAACGTATTCTATTTGTATTCATTGAACATTTTAGCATCAAAAAAAAAGCAAGAAGCACATACTATCGAGAGGCAGTGTATCCGAATCATCGAACAGCAAATAAAGATATTTCAGCGTCTCGCTCTAGAACCGCCCATATATCACCACCTACATCTATAAGAATAATAAAAAGCTCACCATCAAAAATGTCTCCATCTTATCCTCGTGTCTCGCAGGATTCTCATCAACATTAACAATAGTCGCATACCCGCCCGACTCAATCTTACAGTGCTTCTCAATAGACTGGAAGATCTTCCACCCATGATCACGATAGAGCTGGTCACCTGTCAAGCGATACGCCAGGAACAGGGATTCGACGGTCTCGGGACTAGGAGCTCAGGTCAGTTGATTTACGAGATATTCGGGGCAGGTAGATACCGAAGCATATAACGCGCGTCGTACGGAGGGAATTCGCCTGGGCTGGTGAGAGATACATTCAAGAGGGACGAGACAAAAGACCTGTCGAAGCTCACCGTGCTCCTTTGATATACCAGTCCGTGGGCGCGTAAGCGAAGTTGTTGTCCATGCCATCACTTGCTATCCGGAAGTGCACGATCTCAGGCGAAAGTCCTCTGGACGTAGACATCAGCAGTGGTTATACCACGAGAGAGAATACATACGTAGCAGTATCATGCGTGTCCATGCAAGTCTTGATCAGCTCCATGCCATTCTTCCAATCTCTCTTCCCTACTGGTGATAGCTCTTTATCGAGAGGCGGAATGGACACTTTATCAACTAGCGCCCCTGTCCTCGTCGCTCCGAGCATTAGAGAACCACCGAAGAAACAGACCAGGTGGTCCTGTTTAGGAGTCAGGCGCCACGATCTGGGAGGGAACTGCATCAACAGGTGCTTCAAACAGTAAAAGGTCATTAGCTCACATTTCTCCTGTCCTGTCTTGTTCGGGAACCAGCTCGGCGGTGTAAGTCATCTTAGACTTGGTGCTTTTTTGGATGAGGTGGTTGTGAATGCCCGTCATCGCGTCGTCATACATCTGCATCCGTTCGTTAGATATTGAGCTTGTCTGGGTGGGATCTTGCTTACATCTCTATAGACAGACTCTGTGGCGTTCTTTGACACGTTAAGCCGGCGAATGAAGGGTATTGGAATGAAATCTCACCGTCTGAATATATTGTTTTCTAATGGGCGTTTAGAGGATGCTTAAGTTGTCATGGTCAGATGCTCACAATAAGTACTCGTAGTACGAGTCGCCTCTAGATCCGAGGCGTATAGCAGACGTCACATACTGACCTGCTGAGAGACTTCATCAGGTGTTTCAGAGACAGACAGACAGCAGGGGTTTGAACGACAGACCTCATGTAAATGGATGCCAAACCATGAGGCAAACGGGCGCGTCTGATGATTCTCATAACCTACAACACACACAGATGGTCAGTGTAAGTCTAACGAACTCTCCCAGATATTAGTACCCACATTCTCTACTCTCCGCCAATAAACGTCATTGTCGGTCAGGTGGCTCAAGTAGCGAAACTCGAGTTGAAGAGTGGCGACCTCTGCTGTACTTACAAGACCCCGGAGATCTTTGTCAAAAACGCCTGTGCCCTTGCCAAGATTGACCATGGGAAGAGGGAGTCCCATGGGCGTTTCAAAAGCAGGAAGAATACGATCTGCGAGCTCGACGGCCTTTTCGAGGTAGAGTGGATCCTCGTTTGACAGATGGTATGCGGAAAGGAGGCCACCCAGTACACGAATAGTTGTCTGTACAGCACTACCGTGTCAATACGCATGTTATAGGGCATTTAATGTGCAACACACCTCGAAAGTGTTGAAGTCACCGTCCCTCTCGAAGCTCAGTTTGTTCGCGACCCATGCTCGAGCACGCGCGTACTCCGTGGTAAGGCCCATCAAAAGCATCGTGTCTATGGAGTCGATAACGGTATAACCTATCCCTCCGGCACTTGTCAAGTTGGATCCTTTGTGGCTAATAGGGTGGTATTCGTCATCTCCCATCGCATCCCTTTCTAGAATGAGGCGTCATTACTGACTGGCGTTTAGTACAATATACACATACCATAAGAAAGCCATGCATGCTATCAGAGACGTGTCGAAGTAAGACCAAAAGGATCACGAACATGGTCACCTGAACCTGCGCACCTTGAATGCACCAACGACCGCGTCGCGTTTTGGCGTATCCGCAGGTAGATGTAAAGCAGACCCCGAGGGTGTAGTAGGATGAGAGATGTCCCAATGTTCAGAAGACCCAACCCAAGATTCGATTAAATCGGTGAATATGGTGGGATTGTGCTTATGAGGCTAGCAATCAGACTCCAGAGTGATAGCACCTGGTACCACGCACCCAATAGGCAAGAACGACCGCGATAGATAAGACTACCACAGACAATACCCCAGTAGAAGTTTTACCCTCTTGTTCCTTCATAATGACGATAGGTCAATCTCGAAAGGATAATGTGTGAGCGTATGACAAGCACACAACTTGTTGTTTCCCAGTCGAAGCCCGTTCGGACTGTCCTTTCTTCTCCTTGGAATCCTTGGGGTTTCCCATCACTTCCAATTTTCGTGGTTTTTGGGAAACAGGAGAAGCCTATATCCACGTCGTCGTTGGTGTTGGCTCAATGATGGCAGCGACCAAGAGTGTAGACGTCTATCATAGTATGTACATGCTCATGGTTTGTCGGGACTCGGACCGATTAGCCGCTGCTTGAACAGACCTGAACTCTAGGCTTGAATTCTCCTACATAGTTATCATCCTTCGCTCAGTTCTGTACCCCTCACTCATCAATCTGCCCTCAGGCTTTCATTGTTTATTTCTAGCTTGATGTCACATTCGCCGATGGAAATTAACTCACTATATGAGTCGCCTTGCTATTACTGGGTTCCGACCGAAGCATGGGCATCCTTCGGTGCAATTGACGGAGAAAATCGAGACCAAGAGTTATTAACAATCCATCACGTACCAAAGTCACCGTATCCGCGTCATCAAAGGTTTTCCATTCCATAATGGAACGCATCCTCTGCGAAATTCTGGTCATTTCTCGTTTTCAAGCTGTTCCCAACATCCTCAAACTCTTACGATCTGTTTTAAATGGGTATTAAAAACCACGAGGGCATATGTGCCTCCGGCTGGACCTTTATCTGGAGGTTGGGAAAAATCCGGTGTATCCTGACGAGGCATGGAATACGTGTGATACATCGCCCTTCTGGAAGCCACGTAATGTCCTTCGGCGTATACCGCTCGCTGTCTGGGAGAAAGTCCACTGCATGGTTTTAGGTCCTTTGCGGGAGGTGCTCAATGTAGTGAGGTATGGATGGCTGTCGCGCTCGAGCGAAATTGTCAGATGTCGGTATCGAAGGAGAGAAGGCGCAACATTGCCATTTGAGGAGTACGAAGAGTAGGGTGTAAGATTAAGCGTCACACGGCTGAACGAGGCAACCTTGACGAATTTCGGGAGCATTCCAAGCCCAGCCATTTTTCCCTAGCGGTTCCATTATAAAATGGACACCAGGGCAACTCTGACTTGGTCGAAGCGAACTTGTGGACTCGTCAACCGGCCAATGCTTTCCGCTTTCTGAATAGGGACTCTTAGGATGAACATTCACCCTGACCTGCATCAGAGCTCGAGAATTTGAGGTATGTACAGCTCACGTTGGTTCTGGAAGAGGCATTTGGATCCTCATCTACAGGCAACCAGACGCAACGTGGAAGGGACACAATAATTAAACCTTATCCTTTGATTCTGGGTACCCCTTCATCAGAAGGTATGAGAGAACGGCAACACGGTCAGCACGCTCATCCGGTTCTGCAAACCCCGGCGCGGCTCAACTTGACACGCGTCGAAATTTGAAATCTGCATACATGGTATGCTCAAGTCCTTCACAGTATTTATCAACCATTTGGATAGGATACTAGAGATGAGTGCTGCATCAGATGCAGTTCCATAGAAGGAATTGATCAGGCAATATTCCATGACGCTAAGTTAACGACTCAAGTTTCCTTTAGATCCTGAGCTCACAAAATTTTCCGTATCCTTTCATGGTTGTTGTGCGGGCCGTTGTTGCTTCAGGTCAGCATCACAGCATGTCAAACGATCAACAAGCTTCAGTTTTTCATCCTTGAGTCGAGAAAGGTAGTACCAGGCTGCGTCCTGGCTTCAGAACAAGCAACTTGGAGCTTCGATTGGAAGGATATATCTACATACTTGCCTTGACGAGCAGGCCCCAGTCTCCTGTCATCGGGTAAGTACCAACAGCTAGATCACGAAAAGGTACGAGCAACTCATGTGTGTGGAGTGCTAAAGGTGTACAAACGAGTAGGACAAGAACATGACATGACAAGGCACGGTATGTAGAAGTATGACGCCCACACGGTGTCATGACATCGCGCATACCTATATGTACAATCTGGATTCTAAAGGCCGGCCGCGGGTTGGGACTGGGATGAGAAGGAGTTCCGACTCGTCGTCGGCAACCTCTCGTGGCAGTGAATATTTGGATGGGGAGTCTAAAAGCGCCATAAACAGGTTATACATATTACATACCTTTGCAGTGTTCCGCTGTGTAGGTAAGGACTGGATAGTGACCTATAGCTACCACGAGCTTACCAGCGGGACCCATAAGTATGGGACCATTCGATCGGGGTTACCCGTTACGTCATGCTATCTTGATGCGATCTGATTGATACTCATTTTTCCGTTACTTTCCATAAGTACCTACGTGACTATTACCTCTGGCAGCAACAAACTCACAAACGCGCAAATAGTCACTTGGTTGAACTCGGTTGAACCATTAGCATTCTCAGTTATGATAAAGTACGATTGACTCATGTATTACTGCCTCTGACTTTGTTAACAGACCAACGTAGCCCATACAGAGAAAGGTGTACTGTACATAGGTACTGTACCTTGACTGCACCAAATTGCTCTTTGTCAGGTTCCGAACTCATCTTTAACCGCACTCTGTGACTCTGTAGTGTCCACCATTGGCGTAAGGCCATGTATGTAAATTCATAGAGGTTAAAACGTTAAACAAATGTATTTGGATATGTCATAGTCTAAGGACGACAAGTATTGCTTCGGGCTAGCATCCCAGCGACACACGAAATTCAAATAACCTTCACTGTGGTGAGTCAAGTGCGCTACTATCCACAGAAGAAACAACTGACTTGGTTGTTGCGGCCAGGCTTAGGCGTCATTAGTATGGGCTGGCACATGGTCACTGAGAGTGACGGATGGGCCTTGTCTGTAATGCGGTGAACGGCTCGTGTTGCACAATGCGCTTCATCAGAATATATTGAGAGACGTACGTCCACACCACTGTTGTGGTTCTGTCGACCAGGAATGGTGATTCCTCGATGATAGTATGGTACACCTTGATATCCGTATAGACATGCTCGTTCGGAGGCACGGTCTACATAGGATCCAGCATTGAGAGACCGTCCACAAATCTAGACACAAACACAGAACGTACAGCTGCCTTTGACGCAAGAGAGAAGGCGAGAGCGGCGATGAGGGTCTGTCTGAACATGATTGTGAAGACTGAAGGTGAGATTAGGATCTTTAAATAGTAAACGTGAGCCCTTGTCTTTTTGAAGTCTAGCATTTACCTCCTTTCGTTCCGGCCCGACTTACCAAAATGCCAAAACCGCCGAGCCCCAGTTCCTACAGACGGCTTGGCCGCGACTTGCGCTGTATGACAACCGACATATCGTAAGTAAACATTCTTTTCGAATTATCTCGCTGAAATTTGCCCCCCTTTTAGCTGATAGTTAGGCCATTCGAGACTGTTACGTACATGTCCGCATCGGAACGACCACCATGGTGATTTCAGAGGAACTCAGCTTTGATCAAGTGCTGTAAGTAAATCGGCCTAGATGTTCGCTCGATTCCTGTTCTGAGGCCATAGCATGGAGGGCTAGGCAGCCTACGTTTTCTCATCGCAATTGGTTCCTCAGAACATAATCTCGGTAGAATACCTACCTTCTCTGTCCATCAACAAAACCCCTCTTCTTCCAGCATTTTACAAGTCTCAAAACGTGGCAGTAAAAAAACTGGATCTATCCAACACTACCGCTCGATCAGGCGAGCGAAAAACATGGTAGTGTATGACTAGTCATTCGACCGCTGCCAAAATATTTTTCTTTGCCTTGACGCGAGTCGGGCCAAAGCCTTTGCTGAGCTGTCCCTTCCGAGTCGGTTGAACCATACTCAAGCTTGGGGTGTTGGTCAGGGTGATGGGTCTAGGCCATCTCTCCGAGTCATCGCACCATGCAGTCTATGCTACAGTCTTTACCACAGCTCCGTGTGGCATCTTCTACGACCTTCCATTTCTTATCCGTTACAATCCGAACCACATCTATGTGCCTCAAATTGGGTCTAATGATGACACGCCAAGCTGTGCTTCGCCGGCAGAGAAGTTTGCTGTTCTACGCCGTGGAACCGAATGTCCGAGTCGGCCTAGCGCTCAAAACTAAAATCTCAAGTCCATTGCTGTATTGACCTTCCTGTTCGCGATTGGATGGTTTTGAAGGCAATTTCCTTGCTACATCGGATAGAATTTCAAGCATGTAGCTGGCTAGTATCCACAGTCTGGCCTACCGATGACTCTCGGGCGACACAAGCTTAAAAGCTGAAAAAGAGTTCCAATACTACCATGGTTGTTGGCCTCTCCTGTTTGCACATACACACCAGAAATTCTTCTATGTTGATTCTTATTCCTCTCGTAACGCTCTCTGTCGTTACGGCCGTGTCTGCTGCTATCGGCCCTAGAACAGATCTATACATTGTCAATGGCGATATCGCTCCGGACGGCTTTACTCGTTCGTATGTGAAGCGATTTTTTTTGTTTATCCTCAGCTAATGACCCTGCTTCCGCCTTCTTTAGAGCCGTCCTTGCTGGTGGTACTGAAACAGAGGCTACCTTCCCTGGTGCACTTATAACTGCAAAGAAGGTGACGAGTATTTCAATATCGTGATCACCACTACATACTCAACTATAACGAAGGGTGATCACATGAAGATCAACGTTGTCAACTTATTGGACGACACGACAATGCTTACAAGTACCAGCATTGTGAGTCATCGCGTCCGAGTCTTGTTAAGTTCTCTTTTCATCTCACCCCGTCAGCATTGGCACGGCTTCTTCCAAAAAGGATCAACTTGGGCAGATGGTCCCGTGGGCGTTACTCAGTGTCCCATATTGGCCGGAAACTCGTTCTTGTACGAGTTTCATATCGTCAATCAGGCCGGAACATTTTGGTATCATTCCCATTTATGTAGGATAGGAAACCTCCTTAACTCCTTGTCGACGCCTATTTATCCTCGGTACAGCGACCCAATACTGTGATGGCCTTCGCGGTCCCATTGTGGTTTACGATCCTGGTGATCCGTTCCGCCGCCTGTGAGTACCTACCAACAAACTCCAAATTAACACACTCGCTCATGTAAAACATCAAGGTACGACGTTGATGATGGTTCGTTCGACTTCTTCCCCCCGTTTCAACGACTTTTCTAAATCCGAATCCCTGTGCAGAAAGCACCGTCATCACTCTTGCCGACTGGTTTGCTCACTACTACTCTCTATTGAAGAGATGATGACTCTGTATTTCAAAGGTATCACACTCCCGCTCCTTCTGCCGCACCAATTCCGACTCCTGATGCCGTTCTCATCAACGGTCTTGGGCGTTTTGTGAACGGAGATGCTACTCCTCTAGCTGTGATCAACGTTATTCGAGGCAAGCGTTATCGTTTCCGCCTCGTAGCGATTTCTTGCGATGCAAATTTCATTTTCTCGATTGATGGACACAACATGGCATGAGGACTCTTTTCTCTGCTGAATGGTTAAACCTGAATCATTTTTTCACAGACGATCATTGAAGTAGACAGTGTCAACCACGAACCATTGACGGTAGACTCTCTCCAGATCTTTGCTGGCCAACGTTACTCCGTCGTAGTCGCGGCGGACCAGCCAGTCGGTAACTACTGGGTTCGTGCTCAGCCAAATCTTGGAGAGATTGGTTTTGACGGTGGTCTCAACTCGGCGATCCTTCGATACCATGGTGCCGCCATAGCGGACCCTGAAACCAGCTCTACCCTATCTAACCCTTTAGTCGAAACAAACCTTCACCCGCTGAAGAAACCTGGTGCCCCGGGAGGGAACCATCCTGCTGATGTCTCTCATGTTCTCAACATCCAATTTGACTTTGCTAACTTTCAGTTCACTATTAACGACGCCCCCTTCACCACCCCGACCGCTCCTGTGTTATTGCAAATTATGAGCGGGGCTCAATCGGCAACGGACCTTCTTCCTCCAGGCAGTGTCTATGTTCTGCCCCGGAACAAGGTTATTGAATTGACCGTTCCTGGTGGAGCTACTGGAGCACCGGTCAGTTCTACGTCAGTCGAGTCGAAAGATGTATTTGACTGACACAGTAATTTGCTTATCAGCATCCCTTCCATTTGCATGGAGTAGGTTCATTTGACTTGATACGTCCATTTCTTCGAGCTTACTCTCTTTTATTTTCTATAGCACACGTTTGATGTCGTCCGAAGCGCTGGAAGTACTGTGTACAACTACGATGACCCAGTTGAGATTTAACCTGAATTATGCTCTTCTTGACTCATTAATCTTCCTTCAGGTTCGCCGCGACGTCGTCTCGACCGGACTAGCTGGGGACAACGTTACGATTCGTTTCAGAACTGATAACTCTGGTCCGTGGTTCCTGCATTGGTAAGTCCTATGCATTTTTTTTTGTTTTCGCCATTAACAATCCTTTAACAGCCACATTGACTGGCACCTCGACATGTAACTCTTCCTTTCACTTTCCAAAAGTACAAATGCTAACGGCTCTGCCTAGTGGATTGGCGATTGTCTTCGCTGAGGATGTGCCTACTATTGCGAAATCGAAGCCGCCTCGTAAGTCACGATATCTTAGCCGTCTTACTTCCATACTGATATTGTTTGCTAGCTGCATGGGATGACCTTTGCCCTCTTTATAATAACTCGACTAGTTCGAAGAACTGAAGCACTTTTTAATTTGATTTTCTCCTATACGCGCTGGGGCCTTGCCCTATGTCAGGTTCTCCCGTATGTACAAACATCTACGCCCAATTGAAGCACTTATCGTTCATCCTGTATCCAAACTTCAAGTCCACGCTAGTTCTTTGCAGTAGTAGGAATTCATTCTTGGACGATCTTCCTCTTTCATCCATGTGTTATACCTAGTACGGGCTTGGACCCTTCAAATCGGGTAATGAATATTTTTGAGAGGTATGTTGCTTCAAACCCGCCGTGATAAGCAGAAGAGACAAGTAGAAGTTGAGACATCCCTTATTATTCGGACTCGGGGGTCTGGTGGTCTCAGGCTTCGGAAAACAACTATTCCTCATTGATTCCTCAGTACTGAAACCAATTAAGTATGAGGTGCTTTGTCAATGTCATTGCACACAGTGACATGGCTGCTTAGGGCTGCTTTTGGAGCCGGTTCCGGCGACTGCGTACTTAACTCATGTCAGTCCGGATCACAGCCGTTCAGACGCCCACGCCCTAGTTGCAGACCACCATGGTAGGACATGACAGCCTGAGGTCTGTCCATGATCTCATTATTATCCGGTCTAATGTCTTTACGAAACAGCATACGATCACTACCCCCGCCGGAATATGTTGATAGGTGAATCGGTATGACATTATTTATCGTCATTTATTCAACTCTTTACTCTTTACTCTTTACTCTTTACTCGACTCTCAGACCTCTCTAGTTATAGACTCTCCGATACTCAAGTCTCTTGGACCTCTCTAGTTATAGACTCTCCGATACTCAAGTACTTTTGATTCAAGTCTTGACTGTTCACTTCTTGTTTGATGCTTTTTGAGTGATAGAATTTAGATATTGCGGCTTAGTCGGACATGTAATTCTCTGCTTAGTCGGACATGTAATTCTCTGCTTCTTAAATGATAGAATTCAGATTCCACTAAGAAAGCAGCAAAATGACAGCAGCAAAATGACAGAAGGTCATAACAAAGCATCACTGGACTTCTGAGAAGTCCCAAACAAAGCTTTCACCAGAAGTTGGCAACGGAAGACGAGAACAAAGCCAACAAAGCCCGACAAGAAGTTGGGAAGAGAAGACAGA
>JAGGAR010000153.1:2329-18327 GCA_017657315.1 Termitomyces sp. K1Ag | reverse complement strand
GGGCCTCATCTAGCTGAGGAGTAAGAATAAATTGAGAGAAGAGAGGGGGAGCAAAAGGTGTAGAGTGGAGATGGTCCGGGAGCAGCTGGGAACAGCTGAGATGGTGGCCTGGGACGGCCTGGGATTGCCTGAGATGGCCTGGGACGGCCTGGGATCACCTGGGACTGCCTGGGATTGGCTGGGAGGCTTGACCTAGGATTGACTGGGAGGCTTGAAAAGGGTAGTCCCCTGACACATACCATGTACATTGTCCAAACCATTTGGTTGGTCTGTGTCCTCAATGATAGATGAGGTTGCAGCGGTTTCATTTCCAGGGTCGATGAGTGCCCAGAAGGCATCAGGATCACCAAGTAGTTGATGTAATACTTTCCTGCAAGGAAAGTTGTAAAATGCAGATGAATGAAGAGAGTAAGAATTACCTTATGACTTCAATTGGAAGGCCTCTAAGTTTGAACATAACAGGTCAGTCAAAGGACTAAGAAGAGCAAATATAACTGGAACTATGCACTAGACATTCACCATTGTAGCTGTGGCTTGCATGTTGAGAATGCATGTAAACATCAACGAGGAAAGCTTGGAACGCAAAAAGCATGAGCATTGATGTACGCAGCTGGAAGGACAATATCAGAAGCATGTACCATCTTAGTGTGCTTAGAGGCCCTAAAAAGAACAGAGCACTTGAGCATATGTCGTGACCAGATACAGATGAACAAGCTCACAAAAGTCAACAGAAGCTTGGCATTTACTGATAAGGGACATCAGCAGAGCTTAGCAGAGCTGGTGTCATAACTTACAGTCTGGAGCTGGTTTTCTGAGGAATGGAAGAATGACCATTGGATAGGACAACACTGTATGCAATATGTTAGTCAAAGCCGATCATACTGAGGCTCACTCATGGATGTCTGCCTCTGAAGGAAAGGTCAAGATAGTTCAACAGGCAAGAAGAAGCCTCTATGGACCTGTCATTGTGAAGTTGTATGTGTTCTGTGATAGTGGCAGGTGGCCTGGAAAAGGGTAAGTTTAGTTACAAATGCATAAGACAGCAGCTTACTGCAAGGTAGCCATGGCCATCTGACAAGTGAACATCCTAGAAAGCCTGTGTTGATGGTCATGAACAAAGGCGCAATGCATAACTCAAGAGAACAGTCTCATTCGTCAGAGGACATTGTATGTGACATGTAAGAAGACAGAAAGAGGGGATGGGCTCTGGAGAGAGAAGGTGTTAGTTTAAAATGGATGTCTAACAAAAAAGGCAAAATGTGCCAATCTACTTTGAAAGTTTTTTAAAATTAAAAAAGAATGACTACCTGTAAATTGACAGGTAATCAGTCCCTGAGGAATAGCAACATGGATAATTGGTTAAGCAAGGGAAGGGAGAATGCAGAGATTATGCAAGTGATCAGAGGCATGTGCACCCGGCAAATATGTCTGGTGATAGTGACTGTGACAGTGTTACCTATAACTGAAGAAGCAACAGATCATGATTACTTGCTTCTACTGCAGCTACAAGGTAGAATATCTATCCCAGGCTAAGGTTACAATCCAAATCAAATTGAAATGAAGTTCATTGAAGACCGGTCTATCTGTAATGGCATGTATCTGAGGTTGCATGATCACCGTATGGGCAACTATGGCACAGGCCCCTTGAATATCATGGTGGATGGGGATTAAACCAAAATTGCACATGGCTTCTCTCGAAGCAAGGTGGGATAGACCATTCACAATTTGTAGAAGGTTCTCAAGCACAAATGGATGACCAAAGGTGGCAGTGTAATGAGAGGCATCAAAGATTGGAACTAGAATACATAGTAAGAAAGGCATATGCAGGATGTATACATGAAAGATGAACCCTGCCAAAAAGTGAGTACATTCCAAGGAGAAAGATGCTTGAGTTCTGTAAAAGAAGGGTCAAGGATGCAAATGTTAATATATTAATGGCTGGTACATACCTGACATCCTAGTAGTGAATGGAAAACTGGATTGATAGGTGTTCATAATCATCTGTTTATCCTGAAACGCCATGCTAAGACACCTGGCCATTCAGTGATACTCCTGTGCAAGCAAGTACTCACTTATAAACTTTGAAGGGGCATCTCCATCCAAAGCAAGAGCTGAATGAGTGACATATGTCGTGGTTATTGCAATTGCCAGATGGGTGTCAATGAGAAGCACTCGATATAAAGGCACAGAAAGCAAGGAGCAACGAGTAGAATTGATGTAGTATGTCCAAGAAGACAAAAGAGTAGGATTGATGCACACAGGATTCACAAAATATGAACCTTGCAGATGCTCAAATTGAATGGAACAAAGGACCGTGCTAAAGAAGCAATTGAGAGTAGGACAAGGTCAAGTAGTATTTGATCAAACCTCATATCAATTGCAGGACAAAGTGATGCCCATTTACTCACTCTGAGAAACACATGTGGAGGCTAATGGTCTAAATCATTGATGTTGCTCTGACTGGAGACAAACACATGTGTACAGTAAAGGGTAATGAATGTGCAAATACACTTCACAAAAGTGGTACATACATGACATTGGTCAATAAGGGATAGTTGGCAGCAAGCAAGAGATCTTGAAGGCAGCTATCTGATGCTTCACAAGATGAGGAAATAGCAAATGTGATTTCCTTGGATGCCACATCCTCTAGATAAATCTGAGGGGAATTTTTTGCAGATGGCATGTGTACAGGCAGGCGAGAGGAGAGAGGCTGAGGTTTCAGACATGTCATGACAGCTTTTTTTGGTAATGCGATTGACTGGTACCAATAATAGATATTGCCAAGGCAAGAAGCAAAGGACCTCAGGAGGCCAAACCACATGGAACAAAACAGGTAAGGAGGTTGGTTGCAGAACAGAGATGGAATTTTCAATGAAGATTTTTTTACAAACAGACAAAGAGGAATTTTCAAATGAAGGAAATTTTCTTTTTGTTTTCTTTTTTTTTTAATTTGCTTTGAACCCCAAATGTTGTTGAGAGAAATGCCAGAGGAGGTAATCAGGCTAATCCATAATCCAGTCCAGTGGCAGGCAGTAGTGAAGAGCAAAGAAGACAAACAGGGACATCCAGATACAGACTGTAAGCTAAATCAGTATGTTCAATTATCTACAAGGCCTGAAGGAAACATACAATCAGTCCACTGCAGGTAAGCCAGGTAGTCAACTATGTGGTATACACAACCATAATTAACCAATGCAGGTGCAGAGGTAGAGAAATGGATCGAGAAAAGAAGTAAAACAGGAGCGGCACACAGTATTCCATTAGTAAATGCAAAGATCAATGTAAGCAAGTCACCAGAGTCTACACCAATAGTGAACCAATAACATTTACAGGTGAAAGAGTTCAAGTTTGTCAAAAGTCCAGCACCTTTCTTCAGCAGACTGGTGTATGTGGAGGAAGGGGACGAAGTAGTATTTCAGATGACTGGTGTGCTTTCCAGTGCGAGCTTGGGACCGGCATTGTGAGTTGAACTTTAGATTAGCTGGCCAATGGACTTACAGACTAGCAGGGAGGGACAATACAACACATGCAGACTTTATAGGATCTATCAATGAGCAGGCATATCAGGCTTGAGCAGCAAGCTCTTCAACAAACAGATCAATAAAATTATGGAGTTACATTCATTCATCAATAGGTCTTTGGCCAAGATGGAACTAGCTCCATGGTCCCCTCACTACTACCAAGACCTTCACAAAATCTCTTGTTGGCATTGCATTCTAACATGTGGAAGAAACACAGTGTATTTCAGCCCAACAAAAACTTCAGATGGCCTCGATTCCTTCCAGAGTCCTCAAAGCATTGGTAGGCAAACCGGATATGGTATATTCAGAGAAAAACATTGTCGTCTGTCAAGCAATGGTAGCAGATGAAGACAATGCAATAGCAGGGTAAGCTCATGAGTTTGAAGTTTGGCTACCATATATGAAGATAGCTGACAGACAAACAGATATGAGATCTGTGATCTGGACACATTCTCTCTCAGAGACATAGTAGAAGTACAGTTCTTGGTTCTTGTAATACCTCTCAAGATGATCAACAATCTTGAGTATAACTTCTTCATGATACTCTGTGGACTGACCAAGCTTGATGGATCTTTCACCAAAGTTAGTGTGCAAGGTAATAGTAAGAGGATGAGGGTGGCTAATGAAGGCATAGAAAGCAAATCTGAAAGAGTTGCAAAGGGCCAATCAGAAACGGGCTCAAGAAAGAGTGTGATACAGTGGATTAAAGAGACACCTGCCTGATGACAGGGAAGACTCAGTGATAGAAGATATGAGGAAAAGGATGGCAATGATTGAGTTAGTCAGGAAGGGGATGACAAAGAGTGCCTCAAAAGACGTGACTATAACTATGTAGATGTTGGATTCATGCAGCACAATTAACATGAACAGGGTTGTAATTGATAATATGGTGACAAAGACCAATTGTAGTAACCTAAGCCATTCAGTATAACGCATGAGAGGCGAGGGATATAATTAGTGATGACAAAGAAGAGAAATGATTTTAATTCAATTTCACAAGCAGGGCTAAGTTCTTTTTTGGCAGGGCTAAGTTACTTTTGGTCAGAGCTAAGTTTGTGTTACACCGGTAATGTCCTTTTCAGGATTTTTTTGGGGTTTTGGGCCAATGAGGAAGCAAGAAAACCAATTACAAACAAGTACAAAGAATGGATCAAGGAGGCCATGAACTCTGGGTATAAATAACTCGTCTTAACATCCTTGTAACTGAAGATTGATATTTCTAATGCTCCGTTTTAGAACATCGCAGCTACAAAACAATTCTATTTAAACTCTCACAAGACCACAGACATCAGTCTCAGCATCACCATTTAGTATGGACGACATCACCAGTGCTTCTCAATCACCTATGTCAAAGCTTGGTGTCATCAAGTATACAGAATGGGAAAAGTCCATGTTTGGATGCCTTATGTCAGTCGGTGGAGCCTGAATCATGACTGGTGAAGAATTTCCTCCCATACTCAAGCCTAGCAATCCAATGTCTTTCTCTGTCTGGAGCTCTTACCAACTTTGGAGCAACCAAGCAGCCAGTGAGATCTACCAATGGCTCAACAAGGGGAACAAGATCCATGTGGACGCGATCCATGACAAGCCCATGCTGATGTAGGCAAAGCTGAAGGAGATCCACTCAAAATTGGCAGCCAATGCTCGCTTTAACTCCCTGAGCAACTTCTTCAGCATATGTAAGCATGAGGATGAGTTTGTGATCAAGCTCTGCACACAAGTAGAGGGCGCTATGCAGCATATTTGCACACTTCACCCTTCACCCACCACTGACTCCACCAGCAATCCCCAGCCTACATACACACTTGAAATCCTTGATAATGAATTGTCTATTATGGCAATGTTGCACATGCTTCCCCACAATGAATATGGCTTGTTCATCTCATCTAGTTTAATGCTGCACAGTTTGATCAAGGATGCTGTAATTGAGGCCTTCCACACTGAGGATGTACAATGTCAAGCTGCTGAGGAGGAAACTGTCACCGCCACCGCTGCCACTACCTGCACCATCATCTGCTTCCTCTGCAATGGCCCCCACAAGGTCCAGGACTGTCCCAGCCTGCAAATTGTGCAGTCACAAGTCAAAGTCAATGGAAAATCCAAATCAAAGAAGTCACAGAGATGAAAGGGAGGAAAATCTGAAGTCAAAGCTGATGCCACCAAGGTTGATAACTCAAAAGTCAAACCTGGATGCAATGGACCCACCATCAAAGCTAATGCTGCTGTTTGTCAATCCTCCTTGTCTGCCCCTTCCCCATCTGACATCTTCTGGAACACAGACTTGGGCACCACAACTCATATGACACCGCATTATGAATGATTCTTACAAGAATTGTTCAAGTCATGGAGGATGCCTGTGCACCTCGCAAATGATGCCATCATCTATTTCATGTGCAAGGGCTCAGTGTTGTTCAGACTTCAGAGGAAGGATAGGAACGGGAGAACACTAGAGGACATCATCATCACCAATGTTCTATATGTACCTGACCTAGCGAACAATTTACTCTCTATCAACACTCTTTCTGTGCATCAAGGGTTCGTTGTGACATTCAGAGGGTGTAAGGTACTATTCAGCATTGGTGGCAAACTTGTGTTCACTGCCACTATCAACAAGTTTCTCACCTCCTACCTGGATGGTGAAACCATTGTATCCTCACCAACTCATGCTGCAAACACAACTTCTATCAGCCCGACCTCTGCATCCAAGGTCTCCAAGTCTCTGCTGCATCAGAGAATGTGCCACCTAAGCAGTGTTATGCCTCTTTCCAACATGTGGCAGACCAAGCAACCAAGGTCCTGGGACACATATTCAGTGACATACATGGCCCTATGCAAATTGGAGAACACCAGACCAACTGCAAGTGGTGGGGAACATTTATCGATGACAGCACATGGTGGATGGAGGCGTATGACATGCGCAAAGAGAGTGATACATTCACTGCCTTCAAGATATTCAAGGTGTGTGTAGAATGGCAAACTGGGGCAAAGATCAAATGTCTTCACCATGACAAAGGTGGTGAGTACATGTTCAAAGCTTTCCTCAAGTTTTGTGAGGAGGAGGGTATCCAGCTGGAGTTTACAAACACTGCCATGCCTCAGCAGAATGGGGTTGCTGAGCATTTGAACAGGACAATTGAGGAGGCAATCATCTCCATGCTGGCAGAGGCCAAACTGCCAGAGAGCTTCTGGACATATGTCCTCAGCACTTACCAACATGTCCACAACCATTGCCCCACATCTGCCCTCCCACACAACATGACACCTTACAAGGCATACAAGAAGAAGATAACATGCATTGGTCACTTTCACGTCTTCAGGTGTGCTGCCTACATACTTGTCAGTCATAATAAATGGAAGGGGTTGCAAGGGCACACATTATTGGGCATCTTCATTGGGTACCCTGACAATTATGTCAGATGGAAGGTTTATGTCCTGAGCACAAAGAAGATCATCATCTCTCATGATGTTGTGTTTGATGAAACACATTTCCCCAGGCTCTCTTCTGCTAACATGCCCCTGCCACCACCAGTGAGTGCCTTTGATAACTTGGAGGAACATGAGCCATATGATTCCAATGAGATCATACCCATCATGCCCGTACCCATACTGCTGGTCGCTGGTCAATGATGATAACCCCATCTTTGGAGACTGACCCTTGACCCCTGTCAGCTCGGATGATGAGGATTTGGTGGGAGCTCATGATGGTTTGGTGGGAGCTGATCCTGATCAGGTACCAGTGGAACCTCCACCAATGCCCTGGGCACCTCACCAGCCACAATCTCTGCCACCCCCATGCAAACCTAGCCAGCACACATGTCTCCCTACCTGCAACCCTAATGCCGACTACTACGAGCTGTTCAATGCCAAAGGCACTGTGAGTCACCGCTAACCCACAAACCTCCACCACCACCACCACTTTCACCCTACCCTGAAGATCCCCCAGAGCAGCTTCTATGGACCATCAACATTGGCAACACTGATGCCCATGGGGAGCAGGAGGTAGACCTTGCTCTCAACACCCATTCTGATGAGGCCTACTTCTTGCCAGTCATGCCTTTGTGGAGCATGGTGTGGATCTTGGAGGCTTTGGCACTGTCTGTGCTAACGCTGCACAAGCATACAAGGTTGGTATCCATGACACTAATCTCCAGTCATTTAAACAACAAGCGAGAATCTGGCTGAGTGGCACAAGGTGATGTGTGAGGAAATGAATGCGTTGAAGAACAACGGGACTTGGAGAGCCATGTACTTGCCTACAGGACAGAAGGCTATAGGGTCACAATGGGTATTCAAGGTAAAGCACTTACCTGATGGGGTGGTTGAACGTTTCAAAGCTTGCCTCGTGGCACAGGGCCATAGCCAATGCCCAGGTGTCGACTTTGATGAGACCTTTGTGCCAACCACACATTGGGCAGCAGTACGCACCATTCTGGCCCTGGCAGTGATTGAAGACATGCATCTTGAGTCTGTCGATATCTCATCTGCATTCCTCCATGGTATCATTGATGCTAAGCTCTACATGAAGTTTCTAGAGGGATTTCAGGAGGAAGTACGTCAAGCGCAAACCAGGTGACAGGGAAGCCTGCACCAAGCTGGAGAAGGGCATCTATGGGTTGAAGCAAGGCGCCAATCTGTGGAACAAGCACATGCACAAGATCTTCCTCAAGCTTGGGTTCGTACACATTACCTCTAACCCATGTGTTTACATCTACCTTCAAGATGGAGTGCAGATAATTGTCCCAGTCCATGTTGATGACATGACCCTCACCTCAAAGTCCAGGCCTGCCATACTCAAAGTGATCTCTGAGCTGTGGAAGTACTTTAAGCTGCGCCATCTTGGTCCAACTACTGGCTTACTTGGTGTCATCATTACTTGGGATTGCACAAACCAAAAACTCTGGATCGACCAAAGGGCATACGCCATCAAAGTCCTCTCCTGTTTCAACATGCTTGACTCCAAAGCAGTTGGGACTCCCCTCAAGCCTGGTGTTTGCCTCTCCAAAGCCAATTCACCATCAACCCTCAAGGAGTTTGAAGAGATGCATGCAGTTCCCTATATCTAGGCCACTGGCGCTCTCCTATACTTGGCGATGTGCACCTGCCCTGACATCGCGCACGCTGTCAGTGTACTGTGCCACTTCAATGCTTGCCCTGGACCTCGACACTGAAAAGCCATCAAACACTTGATGCGATATATTCATGGTACTCTAGGCTACAGAATCAAATACTCTGCTGATGCTGTTTCCTCATCACCTTCCCCCTTCACTGCTTTTACTGATGCTGACCATGGGAGTGACCTGGACAATGGTCGGTCCATGATGGGCTCCATACTCATGGTTGCAGGTGGTGCTGTCAGCTGGATGTCAAAGTTGCAATCTATCATTGCATTGTCCACCACTGAAGCGGAGTTTGTTGCAGCAAGCAAGATAGGTTGGGAACTTTGTTGGTTGAGGAACTTCCTTGCAGATATAGGTGTGCCACAGTCCATGCCATCAATCCTCAACATCAACAACCAGTCTGCTATTGCCATCACAAAACAGCTGGAGCACATGGGTCACCTAGAGCACCTCAATTGACATTGGTTCTGGCTATGGGATGCTGTCCAGGATGGGAAGATTAAACTGATTTACATTGCCTCCAAGGATATGGTTGCTGACCTTCTCACCAAGACTCTCTTCCGAGATGTTGTCGACAAACTGCAGAGGGGCATGGGAATTGTTGGAGAATTCTTTAGGGACGACCTTCAGTGACGTTCTGGGCGCTCTGTCAGGTGGGAGTGTTGGAGGTATAGGTGCCAGTGTGCCACAACTTAGTTTATTCAGACTTTCTGTCCAACCTCACATGATACATAGATTATCTTCATGTTCTGAGCCTGTCATCCTTCACCAGCCTACCAGCTACTGAACTCAACAGACTCAGGTATGTACATGCAATACACTAGCCTACCAGCTACTGAACCTGACGGACTCAGGTTCTCTTCGCACGTGATCTCATGTGATCTATTAGGCTATTCTCGATCCCTTCTGTGTCAAGTCTGTTCCCTCTGTGCATAACCTGCTGCAACATGTCATTGTTCCCAGTGCTTGTGCATGACATCATTGAGGCATGTCATATTCTGTCTGCAGACCTCAAATATTCTGGCACTCATGGCCTAGAATCGATTCCTTGCCCTTTTCAAGGCTCTCACCCCCAACATTGATTGCCTATGTATTGTGTCTCATGAAAGATTACATTAAGAGATGAATTTGATCAACATACCAACTCCACTGTGGAACATCAGGATTATTTCTCAAGTATGTTATAAGATTGCCATTCTATCATACAAACTTGGTTCCTGTGGTAAAATAGTCCATAGAATAGCAGTACATTTGGGTGTAATAATTGTTCCCCATAGAACTGCTTCTTTCATGATGTGAAATGTTGATTGAAAGAGCATACCTTTACTGTAATAGGAAACTGATCTGGTCATTCTGCTAAAGACAAAGCATCTTCAAGCATACTGCTTTTCCTCAAAAATCTCCCTTATAGATATCAGCAAAACTTCCTCCATTGACCATGTGTTGGCTAATTTGCGCAACATGCTTGAGGCCATAACATGAGGGACAACACCTCGATCTAGTTGAAAGTCTCTGTGCATGTAGCCATAACAAGGTCTTTGCAAAAATTAGCGTCTAGATCTGGTACATCAAGAAGCTAATCAACTGATCACTGACTGGTTGTAAAGCCAGGGTACAGCATACTCATTGAAACAAGTCCAGAAACCTCTGTGCATCTGAATCTTTGTATACAAGAAGCCGCTTGTATAGGGTTACACCTCCAAATGTGGTTTTTAGCTGAGCAACAATCTGTGGATCTATCTTGGATCTATCAAGCTCAATTCAACAGGGCTGGAGTTGGCAAAAGGATTACTTTCGGGATAATCCGGTAATATTGCCAGATGCTGAGGACAGTGATCATGTCACTGGGATAGTCAGTAGGACATGCAGGCAGGGTACACCATAGTATATTCTAGTATAAATAATACATAGTATGGGCCAATCTCTTTGTGAGATTGTCTCCAGTGGTCTTACAGCCCGTGTGCGAGCCATAAGTTGACTCTTATTTCCAGCTCAATCTCACCTGGCTGCACACTGCTTCTTTGATCATTGCCCTCCACATCTGATTGCATCACGATGTCCATCAACTCATTGCTGTCATCTGTTCTGAAGCTCAGTGCAGAGAACTCTGATGGCATGTGGAACACTTACCAGGATTGGAAGTTTGCAATCTCAATGGTGTTATGGCGTGCAGGATGTTGGGAGGTTCTGTCAAAGTCAAAACCACCAACACAAGAAGCACAGAAGGAATGGGAGGCAAAGGCAGAGGAGGCCTTCACAGCAATTGGGTTAACCATTGACCCTAGTCAGTACCAGTACATCTCCAATGCCACTGACAGGCCCAATGCATGGAAGAAGCTACAGGCAGTCTATGAGAAGAACAGCCATGCCACTTGCATCACGCTGATGCACCAATTCTACAGCATGAGGCACAATCCTGACAAGCTGATCCATGATTACATCAATCCGATCACTCAGGTTGCCACACAACTTAAGGCCCTTGGTGTAAAGATTGAGGACAAAACTATCATTGATGTGCTCATCATGAACCTCAATGAGCAATGGTCCAACATCGCTGCCACCCTTAGTGCAGCAATTGGCACACTTAATACTGTTGCAGACATCATGGGTGCCCTAGATGACGAAGAAGGAAGGAGAAAGGCCATCACTGATCTGGCCAGATCATCAGATCATGCCTTGGTGGCATGCAGCAAGTTCCTTCCCAACATGACATGCTACACATGTAAAAAGCGTGGGCATTTGGCCCAAAATTGTTGCACAGGGAAAGAGAACAAACAGGATAAGGAGGCAGCAGATCAGGCCACAGTCAGTATTGATGATTATGCATTCTAATTTTCCAAGGTGTGATCATCCTCGATGAGTATTCCGGAGCCAGGGAGAGCACCTATGACAGTTTGTTCCCAGGGTCAGGGAGAGCCCTGATGAGGTTTCCAGGACCATGGAGAGTTCTGATGAGTTTCCCAAGGACAGATCCTCGATGCTATTTCTTTGGACATTTTCCTATTATTTCAATATTCCTGGATTAAGGGAGAGAGTTGGTGAAAGGATTACTTTCGAGGCAATCCGATAATATTGCCGGAAGCTGAGGACAGTGACCATGTCACTGGGATAGTCAGTAGGACATGCGGGCAGGGTTCACCATAGTATATTCTAGTATAAATAATACATAGTATGGGCCAACCTCTTTGTGAGATTGTCCCTAGTGGTCTTACAGCCCGTGTGTGAGCCATAAGTTGACTCTTATTTCCAGCTGCTGGAATCATATGAATATTAAGAAGTCATAGCAAGGGACCAAAGACATACTTGATAATCGATTGGCTAGTACCCATGGTAGTAGGAATGTGCCAAAGAGTGCCGGTGGTGCAAAGCCTTCAAGTCGCTGTATGATGATGTAAATTTCAAGCATGTGACCATAACAGATTGCCTGAGTTCTTCAGCGCCTTGCCTAGTGCCATAAGTACTGATTCGCCTCTTTCAATTCTTAAAGTCAGGGGGTTGCTAATGTGTCCTCGATCTTGCTCTCCCTTCTCAAAGACGTCTCCAAGCCCCTCGACGTCTCCGAGTCCTGTCCTCCAGCACCTTTGTTATTGTCTATACCGAGTAATCCATCTGACCCAAGCATGCCACTTATACTGTGCCTCAGGTGTCGTTCTGATATTCTCCGCTACCTGGTTTTCTCTTGTGAGGCTGCTTCTGTGTCCTCTTTTCTGTTATCCCAAGTTCTCTCAAAGGCCTCTACAAGCCTCTCAACGTTGTACCCAAGTCCTGTAGTAGAGCCAGATGAACCTTCATGGCAGTGTCTTGCCTTCTTCCCTTTGACGTGACATTCTAGCAGAAGCGTTCCTGGCCAACCCAGGATAGCCTGTTCCTCAGATAGCCCACTATCATATCTCCAGATTGGATATATGAGAACAGTGATCAGGGATCAAAGGACGAAGCCCTAATCTGGTCGTGGATAAAATTCCAGACTGTAAGAAATGGTGGAGAAGTAGAGCAGCCCGAAAGTAGGTCTAGTTCTGTGGTCTCTGGAGAGTATCCCAGCTTATTGTTTGCGTCTACTGGTGCCGCACCTTTATGCTGTACAAGAGCTCCCATCAACCAAACGATCACAAAAGCAAAGAACGACGTCCAGAGCTGGAGTGCCACTGGATAATCCGTGCTCATTCTTCTCATATTCTGAGGTCCTCCCTCTGGAGATCTCATTGAGCATGATCAGCTAAACTTGCTGCTTAGCCAAGTTCCTCGGCACCACCTTCATATTATCCCTCTCCAAAACTTCTAGCCTGCAAACACTCCTCACCACCAACTTATCAAAGTGCCCTTAACATCATTTTTTTCTGTCGGGAAATCAATATCTAGCCCTGTTATCAGCAGCATGTAATCTGCCCAATAAAGACCGTCAAAATGAGACTCCAGCCTCCAGAGTGAGATAATTGTGCCATTTGTCCCTAGTGATGTGGACGGGCACAAGAAAAAAGCAGTGGGGGGTGGGCAGTGGGGCAGTGAGAGCAGTGAGAGCAGTGGAGAGCGGTGAGCAGTTGATACATGACAGACTTCTAGCATGGTAATCAAGCTACTCCAGCATGATATATAGGATTCACTGTAAAGTGAGAGGGTTTTATGAAATCGACATGCTACATATTGTAAATACCTTCATTTCTGTGCTGTTGCTTATGTGGGATCAACTTCAGGTGTGTTTCTGATTTTTGGTATGTATCTTGATTACTATGTGTAGATTGAAATAGAATAGATGCCTTACCTTAGTGATTCACCCCCCGCCCAATACACGCGCATTTGTGTTGACAACGTCGAACTGCTTACGATTCGGAGTTTGAATTCCCAAGCAACAACTTTCAAACTTTGAACGTGGCCCACTTTGTGGGGGGTCACATTCCAAGAACAATGAACTTGATTGTGAGTGTTCCAATGGTATAATACAGTTTTAAAAATGATTATTTCAAGCACAGGATGTGTGTATACCCTATTGTAGTGTTATCAAAGACGCTCGCAAGGCAGCAGCGGAGTTTGAAACAGACTTAGAACAGATTCCTCACCTGCAGTCTTGAGTTATAGAAAGATTTCAATGTACTTCCTTGTCACTTTTGTACAATGTAATACCTTGTTTCAACCTCACTAGATATATTCAAAAGGTCTTTAGGCTGTCTAAGTCAGGTCACTGCTCTGCCCACTGCTTGCCCACTGCTCTATCCACTGCCCACTGCCCTGCCCACTGCCCTGCCCACTGCCCATGCCCAATCCACTACTACTCACAGCAGCTTTTGCCACTTCTACTCCACTCAAATATCTCCACCATTTCCATTATATGTCATGATCTTACCTTCTTTCTGGTATGTTAATCATCATTCATCATCAATCATACGATCACTATGGCGGCTATATTCCACCGCCACCCGCCACCCGCCACCCGACTTATTTTCTCTCAACCCACAAGAATCTCGTGTTGAACACGAGTTTATATCATGCCATTAGTAAGTTATCTAACTTAGAGAATATTGAAATCACTCAGGTGACACTGCTAACACCACAGGGGTTTATTCAACATATGAAAGATTATTTTGTCCGCAAGAAGGGACCACCAGAAAGATCTTTGGAACATTGAGAACCTGCTCAGCCTGGTTATTCTCCTCCAGCAACTAGTGTACCTATGTATGATCCAACAGGTGTGTTGCTGTATTTTTTTGTCTCAACATTTTGACCAGAAGTTGTCAGGCCGAATCACTGGATATATGCAAGTCAATAATGCAATCCAAGGAGAACACAACTCATACAGTAAGATTTTATCTGTTACATATGCTCACTAGTCTTGAGTATTGAGTCTCAATGCTTTTAGTATCACCACCACCGCCACCACCACAATTAATCCAACCAGGTTTACCATACTATCCTCATGCACTGCCAATTTCACATATATCGCCGTTGATTATACAAACACCAATTCCCACACTTTCTGCTGTACCTGTACCACTTTATGGAGCTTTGACTGTTCCGGCACCACTTTTTGCACCTTCTGCTATACAAGTGCTACCAACAGTGACTACCCATCCTGCCCATATGGTGCAAGTACTACCTCCACCTCCAGCACATGCATCCCTAGCTGTTCCAATACCTCATGGACCTTCTACTGGACAGACACTACCCACTGCTCAAGCGCCACCTGATCTTGTACAAGCTCCAATTCAACCAGCCAATCTAGCTCCTACTCATGGAACTATGCCTTTGTCTACATCTGGCGCACCATCTTCAGCTATTCCAGCTTCGTTGCAAAGTCTTGAGGTTACAGCTGCTAAACCACCAAATGATTTGACTTTGATGGCCACTCGAGAATCTATTGGCAGTCTAAAACAGTCATCTATTTATCGGAAATGGGATGGCTAGCCTGACGGTCCTATAAGCCTTGACTTTACATGGGAAGAGTTCGAGGAGACCGGTGAATTAATGGAGCACTGGTCTCATGCTCCCAATGGTGGCTATGGCGGTGAGGAGACTGCTACTTCCTGGAAAGAAGGGAAGAAGATTGCATGAAAGTGCAATGGAATCATTCAATGTGATAATCCCAACTGCCAAATCATTATTCGGCCACATACAAAGGCAAGAGACATAGCACGGCAGCTCCAAAGACCGTGCAAGTGTGGCGCCATTCTGCAGCACACCAGGTGCGATGTTCGATCATATATCTATACCTGGTTAGGTGGAAAGCATTTCGAGAACGACAAGTATCATACTCATCCTTGACCCACACACAAGCTGCACTTATCCCCAAAGGAGAAGGAGGAGTTTCAAGAGATTGTCGCTGCTAATCCTACTGTTGGCCCATTGGGGCTGATTGTTGGCATTCCTGGTGTTCATAGACCTGGGAAATTGGTTGCAGACATCTCTGATGTTCTACTTAATGCAGATCGAGTTGGAAAAGAGCGCCAAAAGGTCAAGCGAGGACCAGATACAGGAGGCGATCAATTCATTCAACAATTTGCCAAGTTTGATGAGTCTCATCCCGGGTTCATCGTGCTTCAGACTATTGGTGCTGTGACTGTTATTTCTGTTCAGTCTGAATTCATGCGTTCACAGCTTGTGAAGGAGGGTTTCCTTGATGAACCAGTTAATGGACTTGTCAGTGACGTGGCACATGGATGGTGGAAGGAGCGTAATTTCCTTCTCATGGTAACTTCAAGCTATTGTACTGACCTGCGGTGCTGGGTTCCTGGGCTTCTATCTTTCACTAATGGAGCTAGTAGTGAGCATTTCATGTATCACTTTCTGGCCCTTTTTCGAAGCATCGCACTCCAAGCAAGTGAGCGTGGTATTGAAGTGACTGATGAGCTATTTGCTGGTGTATGTCATT
>JAGGAR010000152.1:7126-18493 GCA_017657315.1 Termitomyces sp. K1Ag | reverse complement strand
AGTCTGCGTGGTCACGTGTTGGTTGAGTTAGAGTCGCGTCGACCGCGTCGAGTGACGTGTCACTCAGCCTCAGTTGCTCTCTCCATCAGGGACAGACTCTGAGGCTGTAAGTGTCCGTCTTTGCTCGTAGCCACGCTGCATCTGATAGTCCGTTACCGTAGCCTTTCACTGTCCCATTAGGTATGATCAATATAGTTGCTCTCTCCATCAGGGACAGACTCTGAGGCTCCTTTCACTGTCCCATTAGGCTCTCAGATCCGGGTCAGCAACAGGGTCGTGACTCGTGATTATCATTTTTGCACTACGAAGTCCTCAAGCTCCAGAATGAGGTGCGTCAGCAGATGGGTTTTTGTTCTCTTAGTTGACTGGCATGTCCATCAGGTCGAGCTCTTCCCAAGCTCTTCCGGGTCAGAAAGTGTGAAAAATATATTGTTTTAGCTACAAATTGACAAGGTTTCAACTTGAGAAACAGAGATGGTCATTGGGAAAGTTTTCTGTTCCTGTTGGTGGGCCGTCCAACGTTACATGTCTCAAAGCTGACTTTCACTGGCAGCCCTGCCCTTTAAGATTATACACCAAGTTCGTGACTGAAACTATAATAACACCAGATGACTATGCTGCAAACAAAAAACTTCAATGGAGGTAGGTATTGAGTATCTTACTCATAGCCGATTTCATTTGATTATAGCTCTGGACTTCAACTCATCCCCAAGCTAACGGGAATGTGTCGGTGGTCGGTGTCACTATCTGTGCGTGTAGCTTTTTGAGCCTCCACTCTGGACCATCTTTACCTATACAGGTGTAGCTACCGTATAGGTTATGCTCACACATGGTGAGTGTATTCCAGAAAGTCCTTGAGAAAGCCACCAAGTTTGCACTAGGCTGACAGTTATCCTTCAATCCCACCTCTCCCCACTGTATAAGAATACTAAAAAGGTGCTCATCTTCATCGCGTAAGTCCCGACCATAGCGTCCAATTCTTCTGAATGTGGCATATATACCTTCTCACAGAACGGGCGCACAGCGCCACCGAACACCTTTAATATTCCCTACTCAACGAGAGTGTCTAGGACGTGCCAGTGAGCTTATCGGCTTCCTTACGAGCAAGGATTGAAATACTCGGTTTGCTGCACTTGCGCATTTTCGGAAACCTTATCAGCTGACAAGGCTGACACTGGCACTGTGACTGACAGGTGTTGATACCGAACTAAAGTGGACCCAGAGTAATTCCTGCTGATCTGATTTCTAGAACCTGAAATATTCATGCGAAGCTAAAACAAAGATGGCTTCGATCTGGAAAGATGTAAGTAATCCCGGTCCACATCTGTTTGTCCATACGTTTCCTTTCGTCATTTATAAATACCTACCGCTTTGCGTCCGCTCTTTGTTCCTTCCCTTTTTCCCGCTTTCGCTTGTACGTACGTGTATCGCACTCACTCTCGAAAATAGCGAGGTCCTACAAAAGATTCAATATTGCGATCGCCACATCCCATCATAACAATGGCTTCCAGTGACGTTCGCCACACTTCTACCAACTCCAGGCTCTATACCACTATTATATTCGACCTCGGCGACGTGCTCTTCACCTGGTCTCTTTCCACCCCGAAATCTCCTCTTCCTGCAAATGTCTTTCGCAGAATACTTTCCTCTTCCCACTGGTTTGAGTATGAAAAGGGCAATCTTGATGAGGCCGAAGTATACCTCCTCATTGCGAAGCAATTTTCAGTCGATCCTGCTGCCTTCAAGAACGCCTGCCAAGCTGCGCGGGACTCTTTGCAGAGGAACAAAAAAATGATGGAGTTCATCCAGGAGCTCAGGGAAATGGGACTTTCAATCTATGCCATGTCCAACATATCAGCGCCGGACTGGGAGGTATTAAGAATGAAAGCGACCCCAGCAGAGTGGGCACTTTTCGACCATACATATATATCGTATGTTTCTTGCTTAACTTAGTCTACGTCGGATGCTAGTTAACTTAAAAGTCTATTCTCAGTGCTTCCGCCGGTCAACGTAAGCCAAATATTGGTTTCTTCAAGCACGTCATCGAGGAGACCGGGATTGATCCTTCCCACACAATATTTGTCGATGACAAGTTGGAGAACGTCTTGACAGCTCGATCCTTCGGAATGCATGGAATTGTTTTCGATGACCAAGCCAAGGTAATCAAGGATCTCAAGAATCTTTGCCATGATCCCATCTTGCGCGGAAAGAGATTCTTAGCTTCTCACAAGAAAAATCTGAAGTCTATGACCTCGAATAACATTGAATTTATGGAGGTGTGGATTTCATTTTCTACCAGATATGATCTAACTAATGGTTCTCGTCAGAACTTTTCACAACTTCTGATTCTTCTAGCTACAGGCGATGAGTAAGTTTTACTTCTTGTTTTCCTTGAATTGAAGTTTTTTGATGCAGTCTTTGAAAAGGTCTCTTGTCGATTATGCAGTAAAGTCTCCAGGACAATTCAACGTCTTCCAGGGTCGTGGTTTGCTCACAACCGAACTTTATCCGTAGGTTCGATTCTAGGTCCTGTAGAAACTGAATGTGACATTGCCCATCAGGAATGACCTTGATACGACCTCAGTCGGTCTTACTGTCTCGGATCATGTCGACGCGGACACAAAACATAAAATCATGGACGAAATGCTCCAGTACCAGGACTCAGATGGAATCATTCAAACATACTTCGATCACTCCCGTCCTCGTATGGGTAAAACTTGCATCCTCACCTTGGGTTGATGTCATTACTGATTTACGAGTCTTCGATAGATCCTGTAGTCTGCACCAACGTGCTTAACCTCTTTTACCAAAACGGGAGAGGTCATCAACTTCCTAGGACACTTGATTGGGTCGAGCAAGTTCTCAGAAATCGCGCGTACATCTCAGGGACATACTACTACGTTGGTGCCGACCAATTCTTGTTCTTCCTCTCTCGCCTCCTTCAAAGCTCAGCGGAAGTACACCAACGCCTCGAGCCAGTGTTCAAAGAACGGGTTGTGGAACGTTTTGGTGCAGAAGGAGATTCCATTTCTCTTGCTGCCCGAATTATTGCTGCGACGGTAGTGGATCTCGTAGACGAACGTGATTTCGAGACTCTCCTCTCTATGCAGTGCGAAGATGGTTCATGGGGTAATGCGTGGTTTTGGAGATATGGATTAACTCCAATCTTGGTTAAGAACGATGGTGTCGCCACTGCTTTTGCCGTTTGGGGTATCGAACAGGTCCAGTTGTTACGCAAGAGGCAGGAGTCAAACACCCCTCTGGGTCAAACTTCCCCACTTCTCTACTCAAAGGTTTGAGGGCGGGAGGGCGTAGAATCATCGTCAATAATTAGTATGCACTTAAACCGCTGTAAATTAGGATTTTCAAGTGAAAATGATGTTGTAATGTGTTACTAATAGTATTAGTGAATCTATTAAAACGCGGTCAGGTGATCACGCGACAAATTCTTTCTGCACATTCCCGGTCCTGATAGAAAGGGTTAGACACGCACTTAGTACTGTATGAAAACGACTGTATTCACGCGTCTACCCGCGAGGCTGGTCCAGAAAGCTTGTTCCATATCCCGGGCCGTGACTCGAGACGGCCCCGCCGGGCCGCGGCTTCTAAACTCGTTCTACATAAACGACGCGTAGTAAGTGTATTCTAATCAGAACACTCGCTCTCCTTCAACACGTCTCGTTTGAAGCGAGTTGACAGTGAAAATGCTGTTTGACATTGGTTTGACCTTAATATCAAACTTCCTGCTCGGAACAGATGCAGCTCCACTTGCAGTCGATGACCCTTACACTGACAAAACTCCTTCAGGTAAGTAGACTTGATGGACTGAGATGAACTTCACAGCAGTCATCCATTTAATTAGTTGAGATCAGACAATGCTTGGATTTATCTGAGCAATGCTTCTGTTGAGTAATTGTACTGGCTGTAAACATTGAGATCCTTACAAACAACCAACGATGGGTCTTGTGAGACTCTCCAAAGGAACATTGAGGATAATATATTGTACAATCCAGTACGTATCCAGAAAGAAAGATAAACGAATGACTAAGAACGAAAAACACGTAGTCTTTCGTGACGGATTTGCCTAATTGGAAGCTGGGAAGCATAGTGAGAGAACTGATGAATGCAAAGGAAAAGATAGGTAGTATGGTATGCATTAAAATAGAGAAGGTGTCAACCATAATAATGACAGCACAAATATCCAGAGAATCAAAAGACGAACGAGTGGAAGGGATCATATAACAGCCCCAAAAAATCCGTGAAGTCGACCAACCGATCAGCCCATACACAACTCACATGATAACACACTTGCAGCATCCACCGCCTTCGTCGTCGTCCCGATCGTCCGGTGGTTGCTGCGTTACTTTTGACCGTTTCTCCAGGTCCGCGGTCGTAGCGATGGGCACAGCAGGGTTAATCTTGATCGAAGGGCCAGGAGGGTAGTCCGAAAACGGTGCTGGCGACGGCGCCGTACGAGCAGGAAGCCGTGTCTGATCGTGGCTGTTGATGTCCGTCTGGTAGAGCAAAGGTGCCGGAAGGTTTTCTTCCTCGAGCTGTGGTTCTGGAACTTGGGGTTTAGGCTGCCCGAACTCGTCCATGGGGATGGACTCCGCTTCTACGTCGACGCGTGGTCGCCGATACTTCGAACCGTCATAGCCAAAGGTACCAGGTGCCTGGAAGGGTGAATAGAAGGTCAGAGGGGCAAGAGGTTGGAGAAGGAGAGATAAACGCACAGGGGCAGGTGTTGTGTTGACTGTCCGCGGCGCAGGGTTTCCATCCACTTTCTGGTAGTGCTCACCCAGACCTCTCTTACGCGCCACGACAGGAAGTACCACCTGTGTTACGTAAAACGTCAGCATTGTTATGGTGAGACAAGATCAAGAGGGAAACATCATTAAAGGCGTGAAAATTATTCTCACCTCGTCCCAGTTACCTTGATGTGGTACCGGCTGGGTCCACTCGGGAATGGCGTCAATCATCATCTCGTCATTATCCTCTCCAGGCGTCGGGTACTGTGCTACACTCCTCCGCTTTGCCTCCTCATCCAATTCCTTCTTCGACGCCACTGTTTTCGCACGTGTCTTCCCAGCTGGTGTTCTTGGCTTCGAGGCAGCCCGTTTATTTGGTGTGGCCTTCGATTGCTGTTGTGAACGATGTCGGGACTGGGACGGTGGTGTATGGGACGAGGAAGGCGTCGGAGGAGGCTCGCTCGCGCCACGGATGATTGGTGTCGGAGTCACGACGCGCGATTCGGAAGACTGACGAGAACGTGCAGGTATCTTTGACGGTCGAGCGGTGGCCTTTCGGGAATCGGACCGTTTGAATTGGATGGCGGTAGGTGTTGGTGTGGTGCTGTACGAGTCATGATTTGTCCATGAGGCTTCCTGCTGTGGTGAGGCTGTTCCATTCAAAGTGGTACGGCTCAAGCCCTCGTCAAAGGTACTGTCATCCTGTCTCCAAGTGTGTTCGCCCTCATCCTCATCGCGCGCGCTATGGCCATAGACTTCGTCGTCATCGGGATGCCCTCCTTCTGACCCATCAAGATCTGTCAAAGGCGCCTCATCCAGCACTCTCCCAACCCGCCTTGCATCTTCATCGTCCAGATGCAGACTTTCCCTCTCTCCGGTGCCATCCCCAATCCATGATACACTGTCCGCTCGTTTCCTTCTCGTCTTTACCGTCTCGCGTCGCTCACGCTCCCGTGCCCGTATTGTGTGTCCATAGTTCGCAATATCCAGCATCTCTTGCCTTCGGCCGACTCGAAGTTCACCAACGCCACCGTTACGGGAGACTTCACCGCGATACCAGTGCTCGAATGGACGTTCTTCGGATTCTGTTGAAGGCCGCGGAGGTTCAATATCTGGGGAGGCTGACCGCTGTGAGGGTGTCTTGGAAGACGAGGCGGAAGCGGGGTTGAATGGTGGAGGTTCGTTGAGGAGGCCGAGGCCCACGTTCGTGTTTACGTCTACGGAAAGAGAGGGGCGAGGGATGGCGGTGGGAGTGCGCCGACCGTTTTCTGCGAAGGCAGAATGAGACACGGGGGTAGTTGGGGTACTAGTGGTATGTTGATGATGACCATTGGGTATTGGAGACGGGAAAACGCGGTCTTGATGAGAAACGTTTGTCGATACCGAAAGAGGAGGCGAGCGCCCTGTAGGCTGCGGTATTCGTGTTGGCCGTACATCGGAACTACGCAACGATTTACCGTTGCTATGTGGGCTCCCTTTGGTCTTTGGGCGCGCAGTTGTTCCGTAGGGAACTTCCGATAAGTATGGCTGGGAATAAGTCCTTGAGCGCTGGAAGTGTGACGCCGAGCCTGGAGTGGGAGACGAAAGCTTTCTTTTCGATGGAATAACACCGTTCGGTCGCGAGTTCGCTGGTATTCGGTCCAATGTTCGAGGTACTGATTTCTGGTATTGGCTCCGCGTCGCACTAGCATTACTCTGGAGAAAAGGCGAAGATGGGGTATCCCTGGGATTGATATAGGTGGTCGCCGTTGTCAGATCGGTGTGCATTGAGATGAAGTGGTCGTCCTGGGACGCGAGCGACACTGCGGACATGCGCTTCGCCAGCGTCCGGCTTTCACTTTCGAGGCCTACGACGAGAGTAGTTAGAAACATGCCTCGCAACCTGCATTGTCCAGAGCCGTACGTTTCCTGAGAGCAGGCACAACCTCCTCGTCCCAAGACGGGCCATTCACCGGATACCGTGCAGTCTGTATTTGAGCCATACTCACCGCCCCGGCCCGCCAGACAGAATGAGAGAACTCCTGAAAGCCAGAAAGGAGGAACGGGGATCTACACGGCACAAAGCAAGTGTCGGCCACCAAGATGCGGCGAACACACTACACAAATTATTCTGACCGTGAGAGCAATCCCGCTTATCGGCCCAGCAATCCCTTTTATAGTTTAGTCCGTCACCAATACGACACTTTCAATGCCGACTGCCCCGTAAATGAGGCGCTTCTTGATCTTCCTTGACCTCATTGGCCCAATCTTGAGGGCCTAAGGCTCTGGCATCAAAGGTTGCTCGCTGAAATGGCCATAAATTTCGTCTGAATCTTCATCTCCAGAGGCTGAGGTGTGTTACTTCGCCAATTTGCCATCTAACATCGGGTTCACAATCTCACTCGTCCCACGACCACGCGCCGTCCCCGAAGTTCACAAAGTCCACGCGCCCAAAACCCGCACGGAGACAACTGACCATAATCTAAAGCTTGAATTATGGAACTCTCATAAATCGAGGTCAACTTCATCACCCCGAAAACGGTTACGGTTGTAATTGTCCGGGTCCTCAAGCCTTAATACTAACCTTCTCTCTTCAGGTGGGTTTTCAATAGGGCTCACATACCACGACTCGCAGCTGAATTTAATCTGTAAGAAGGCATACTATACTCAAGCGAGCTTGGTCCGTTATCTCGAGATTCCCCAATCAAGCATCAAATGCCCATAAAAGAATAGTCAACATTGTCAGCACATGGTGGCGAGTCCGATGTCGGTACACGATGTAGTCAAGGGATCATAGCTAGATCCTCAGCATGAGTTGTCGATTCTCGCTCGGGGGAGTTTACGAGTCCTCCAGTCCAGATGCATCGCCCGCGCCAGAATCCAGATATGCTCCAGGAGATTTCAGGTTCTGACTGGCATGTACATCACGTATGTACTTAGCGTGCGCTGACGGAATGCGCCGAAGGATCACTCGAAGCCCATGCTGCGATGAGCTAAGTAACACCATTAAGTATTAGCACAGAACTCCTGCACCTGGCTTTCCACGACCGCCCCCTTCGCCATTGGGACTGAATAGTTCCTGAATTTGATTTTTTGGACGTACGTTTCGGCTCTCATGATAACCTCTTCTGGTAACGGGATCACCGGATACGCTGTCTGGCCAACGCCAGCAATCTGACGGCCTCTAATCATTTTTTTTTTCTCGAAGCTCCTCGGGCGGACATCTATTCCGATTGCTTGTGAAGAATTGATTGATTTGCAATCGAAAAGAACATACCGAGATGGAGGTATGTACTACTGCGGTATTTGACGGCAGATGGCTTGTCGGCAGCCTCGCGTATCGTGCACTTCAAGTTTGATCCAGGTTTATCGAGATGGAAATAAGCTGTGACGTCTTGGGAAGCACTGTACACTGCCTTCTGCTTTATTCAGGTACGTTTCTGCTGTGCCTTGCTGAATATGTCGGGATCAGTGGTCTTTGGCGCGTTGTCTGAGTGCCCCATTTACCCAGGCGACGCTCGGAACCACAAGACTAGAACTATGTATACTATATATAGTAGTACAAATTCCAGTTCAAGAAAGACATATCATTGGCTAGTTTAGATGGTTCCTATCATCGCGTTAATTTTCACTGCCACTTTAACGATCTCGATCAAGGTCTATGTAAGTACTAGAATCTAGGAAGAGCTTCGATCGCTACGACTTCATGCAGTTGTGTGGCGGCACCTTCCGCGTTACGCAAGGGAGTACGTATTCCAGGCAAAAAGTCGCCCGCAATAAGGACTACAAGAATAATGGTCCTTGAATCTCCTCGGACGAAGATGTAATATGAATATTATCTCAGAAGTGGACTGTATTTGTTTCCGTCCCACATCAAATGTCACGCCACTCTTAGAATTCGATGAAACCATCATTGTCTCTGATGTTTTAAGTACATCGTACAATCTTACATCGCACCAAGGCATATCCCGGAAGATGACTGGACCTACGCTCTGAGGATTCTTCATCATCGTTACTAGTTCCTCTCTTAGTCAGATTAAACAGGTACCAGGCCCGGGCCTGAGAACAACATTACGCCACGTAAAATGCTGCAAGAACATTGTCTACATCGTTGATAAATCGAGGTGAAAGACACGGCGAAGAATGGAAGATGTCACCTCAAACTGGTGTCACTGAATATCATGTTTCCATCTCCACTGGCATTTCCCCATGCGCGTCCAAAGTTAACAGTCTACTATCTTCAATCTCCAAAACCATCTTGAGGATCTTATTATGCAGCCCTAATGGGCGTGACACCCACGCTCATGACAGTGTTGAAAACTTGGCTTGGTACAAAGAGATGCGGCTGCCATCCCTGCATCATTTCAAGGATTTCAGCCTCCGCTGAACCAACTATATCAGATAGACTTCGTCGAGCAATGACGTCAAGTACGCCCCATGCTATGTTTCTGACGGCTGGCAACTCCTTGTACAGGCGCAGTTCTATCGAACCTGGTTCTGTGCATCTGGCCCTTAAAAGACTTGTCTCCGAGACCTGAACCAACAATTAATTGGTGTAACTTTCGGTATTCTCTGCCTGGAGCTGTCAACAAACTGTTTCCGGGTACACATATACACTGTTCAAACATGGATTACGTCGATCTCCTCCAGGCAATAGTCGAGTGCAACCAGAGCTATGCAGAATCAGAATCACAAGTAGTTGAAATTTGATATGTATAGCCCGCAGTCAACAAATTATCCTTATCCAGGCGTACCTCGTCGGTAGCGAAAGTGACATTGATTGAATACATTCCGATGGCATCCAAATCGTTGATAGCGAGGCGCGTTTGGTTGGTAAGCTCCGTGAGAAGCTTGTGGTCTTTCCACCACTTGATAGTATAGCTCTCATTTGCACGCGCCTGGAGCTCGCGAAATTGTGCAAGCGGAATCAGCTCAAGGTCAAGCGTCTTTATCCATCCGGAAGGTGAGCTCTCGTTTGATTTCAACGCTCCTTGTTCACAACCTTCTTTAATTCCATCGATGAGGTTGACGCGACGCAAGAGGGAGAGCCATAGACCCTCGATGCAGACTTTACAGAAATCGGGCGTGGTAACGGAACGCATGAGGCAATCATCGTTTGTTGGTCTGTATGATGTCTGGTTGTCTTCAGAGAAACTGGACAGGCACCGTAAACGGACGTTTGAACACTTGAATGGGGATTGATACAAACGTTGGATAGACTGCATAATTCCCTGAAACAGAGATGAACCTAAGAACCATAAGCCATGGTACATTTTTCAGCTCGTGCAAAAAACATACTCGTCCTCTGTCCCAAATTCGAGGACCTCCACACTACACAATTGGGCAACACCTTCTCTCTCCTGATTGAGAAGGGTGAACTTCACCTCGTGTGGTCCGCCATCCAAGCTCACGTCCTTTGGTATCTCATAAAGCCAACGGTCCAGACCAATGTCCTTCCGCGGCATCCAATGTAGATCGACTCCATCTAGCTCAACTCTGAGGTCACTAGCCTCAGGAAGTCCAGAAAGTGAGAATTTCGAGAGGTATCGAGCGTATGTGCCTGACGATGTAAATGTTGTTGACCATGATGTCGAGGTGTTGAGCAGCGTCCAAGGATATAACTGTATGGGCATCACAGACCGCTCAACTCGAGGAGGAATTTGCGACTGTCCTGAAGAAAGCCAATGTGCCCAGGGGACAGGTTTGGACAAATTGTGATAGGCGTTGACTCCGAAGTAGGCAAAACCACCATCGTATTCTTCACCAACGTTAATAATTGAATGACCCAACTCATGGCGGAGAACAAGTGGGCCGTTGGCGAGCGATGATGTGATCACACTGACACGGTTTTTGAGCACGAGACGTATAAGATGATATGATGACCGTACGTGAAATCACCACCCAAACCTAGAACGAGAGTTAACCGAGATCACAAGTTTGTATGCGTTTCGCAACACGCAATACTTACCACCGTAGTAAGGATCATTACCTGTGCATTTTAGCAGGGTTCTAATCACTGACAAATGAAGAACACGGCATTACCTAACAAGATTGGATAGTCACATTGATCTCCAAGAGAGTCGCAGGCCGCTCTAGCAACTTCAGGCTTGCTATAGTACACTGCTCTGAGTTCTGTACCGTCTCGGTACAAGCCGAACGGCGTACTATCGGGGGATTCATGAGCCATGCATGATGAATGCGGAATTCACTCACTCCTTCGGCTCTCCGCTGACACCGATGCCACTCTTTTCAGCGGAAATCAGTCGATATTGTACTAGATGTTGGAAGATTACAAACAACTGACCTCTCTGCTTGGTGAAAAAGCTGCCCAGAAGTTGAGAAGCGGTTTAACGGTGGCAAAAGTTTGGTTTGCAGATATATCTTCAGCAAGTCGAGCCGCATCTTGAATAAATTTGTCCCGTTCTTCCAAAAGATCTTAACGTAGTGTAAGGCACTTCCACAGGAACGACCGAGTAACTTACACCCGTCTGAGAAGAATACGAGATCAACCCGGTTGCTGATTGGCCCAGAGACAACAAGAGGGAATAATTCAAGGGGCGGGCTTGGAACGACCTTATATGTCATGCCCACAGGAAAACTCGCTTTCTCGCATTTTCCAGAACGTACGTCCGATTGGGGT
>JAGGAR010000151.1:0-18538 GCA_017657315.1 Termitomyces sp. K1Ag | reverse complement strand
ATCAAGTCCAAGTTATGCACTGAGCAGGAGTGAGGCTGGAGAGCTAAGAGTCAGGCATGAGGGCCTCATCTAGCTGAAGAGTAAGAATAAATTGAGAGAAGAGAGGGGGGGCAAAAGGTTCTGGGAGCAGCTGGGAACAGCTGGGACCGTGACCTGGGATCACCTGGGAGTAGCTGGGATTGCCTGGGAGTAGCTGGGATTGCCTGGGAGGATTGCCTGGGAGTAGCTGGGAGGCTTGAAAAGGGTAGTCCCCTGACAGTGGCAACGTTCTGTATTCATTAAACTCATACAAGCCATGGCATGTGTATGACCTAAAGAATAACTGCAAGTATGTTATTCAGGGCAACAATTGCCCAGACATCTTGTATGCTCTACATGTGCTGGGATATGTGGGAATATGGGTTCTCATCGTCAGCACAGATTCAAAAGTTGTGTATGAAGGGGTCTGAAAGTGGGCAGGATGAACCTGAAAGTAGGCAGGAGGGGTCTGAAAGTGGTCAGGAGGGGTCTGAAAGTGGTTAGGAGGGGACCAAAAGTGTTTAGGAGGGGTTTAGGGGGGGTCCAAAAGTAGGCAGGAGGGGTCCTACAAAAGTGGTTTAGGAGGGTTCTGAAGGTGGTTAGGAGGGGTTTAAGAGGTGGTCCAAAAGTAGGCAGGATGGGCCTGAAAGTAGGCAGGATGGGCCCGAAAGTGGGTAGGAGGGGTCCGAAGGTGGTTAGGAGGGGTCCAAAAGTGGTTAGGAGGGTTTAGGAGGAGTTTGAAAGTGGTTAGGAGGGGTTTAGGAGGGGTCCGAAGTGCTGAGATTGTTCGTCACAATTAATATTGACTTCTTATGACCTTGGGCATCCTTTGTGTGCTCACTTGAGGGAAGGTAGTTTGGGCTCTGGGGTACTCATAATCCTTTTGAACATTGTGGGCACATGCTTTTTGCCGTGGCTGCAGCCGGGCAGCCGGGTCTGGGCCGTGCGAGCACAAGTTGAACCGTGGCACAGCTCATCATGTAGAGCCGGGTGAGAGACATGAGCCGTGCATGGAAAAGAGAGCCGCGTGCGGAAGGAATAGAGCCTTGCGTCCTCTGTACGTGCCATGTTCAATGTGTATGTAGCCATGCATAGTGCACCCATGGGCTGTCTATGTGAATCAAAGAAACCACTGATGTCAATGGTGAGGTTAAGCACATACACAAAATGAGAGAGATAAAGGACTTTTCGAGGGTGATTTGATTTTCTTACAGAGTAATATTACTATGTTCAGCGAGATGATAGATATTCTAGCACTTACTTCCGCTCTGATGTGTGAATAGTAAGTAGGAATTATGTGGTCCCAGCATGGCCAGTTGACACTGATCACAATAAAATAGCTTATCCTCAGCAAGTCCACTTGCTCTGCCACTGGAGAATTATTTGTACTTTGTGAAGAAAGAAAAAATAAGTAAACATTTGCGATAGACATGACTATGACTTCGAGTCAGAGCCGGGTTGGGCGCAGACAGAGCCGTGACAGTCAGGACAGAGCCGTGGTGGCTGTGCACTCAGCCGTGATAGAGCCGGACTGAGCCATGGTGGCTGTGCAAGGGCAGGTACTGAGCCGTGTTATGGCAGGGATGGGTAACGCAAGGGAAGTGCATATAATGATTTGGTATATGCTAGAATAGAGACATGGAATGTGTTTCGAGACAGTGTGAGTACAATCAAGCTACCTGAGTCATGATTAGCGTATGGTAATCAGTAGCATGGCTTGAGCACGGCCACACGGCTGCACGGCTGCAGTCACGGCTTTTTCCTGTTGCCCGAACATTGTGTGTCTTAATCAAGTAGAGAACTAACCTTGCAAAGCCCGCTCAATGGCTTAAAGAATGTCTGAATTGCTCCAAGAGTGTACCCAACTTTTCATGTGGCCCAAGTACTTCACGCTGGTTGGCTTACAAAGCCACCCATTGCATGATTGGATGGTTTGGTCAAATCGGCATCTCTTGATCCTGATACAGCAACATCATTCTGGCTGCAGGACTCAGGCCAGAAGGAGCACACCCAGAGAGGATGAATTCCCCATGTCCCTATCTGGTATCCTGCACAATGTGCTATTCCAAGCACGAGTTGCCATTGGGTCAAGCAGGCTCCAGATAGCAGGCTGGATGTCCATAGAGATACTGTTCCTGGTATGCAAGGGACCAAGACCAGGAAAAGTAGTTGTTGACAAGGTGAACATCAAAGTGCAGGTGCATAAAAATGAGAATTTATGTGGGTCATGACTGATGAGGTAAGCAGTTTGCGCTTCGTATCTTAGCTTACTGAATTGACCATTCCTGGTTTTGGCACTTATTTCGTATCTTAGCTTACTGAATTGACCATTCCTGGTTTCGGCACTTAGGACATCGACACTCACAAGACACGACTGTTGCCTTTTTACATGGCTTCATCCAGTCCTCTCACTCTCTCTGGTGGCCAACCTCTGTTCATGGCATTTCAACAACACTTGAGGAAGACAAATTTGCCAATGGTGTTCTCTGTGAGATGATCAAACATCATGCTGGGATCCTCACAGACACCGGGACAACCGATCTCATGTATATGTATGTACATGTTCAACTTTGTACATACTCTGGTCTGACTCTCTATAGAACAAATAAACATAGTTATGGAGCCCATCATGCAACCATAAAGGGATACAGCGCGTCAAGCTGGCCAGTTTTCAAATTTTCCAATGGTCAGACACTGGGACAACCGATCTCGTGTATATGTATGTACATGTTCAACTTTGTATGTACTCTGGTCTGACTCTCTATAGAACAAACAAACATAGTTATGAAGCCCATCATGTGACCATAAAGGGATACAATGCGTCAAGCTGGCCAGTTTTCAAATTCGCCAATGGTCAGACACCGGGACAACCGATCTCATGTATATGTATGTACATGTTCAACTTTGTATGTACTCTGGTCTGACTCTCTATAGAACAAACAAGCAACAGCCCAATTACCGGCTTGAGCTCTCCTCTTGTCCAATCCAAGCCAAGACTTTGCGTGGCCCCCCATGCTTCAATGGCAAGACCTTTCCCACCCTCCCAAGTGACCAAGTCCATCCATGCCCCATCGCCCCCATCCTCATCCCACCCTTGACACCTGGCACCCCTGCTGCTTGATGATCACAAGAAGGGATGAAAACAACAGTACGTTACATCTCTGGCAAAACTCACCATGTCAAATTCAATAACGATGTCTTTGGCAGGACCACTGAAGGCGCAAACAGGTCTGTGCTTGCTTTCCTCGATGATGACCATGAGGATGGGCTGGGTACAGAGGCAAAGGACATTGAGTATGATCGCCCCCATCCTCATCCCACCCTCAACACCTGGCACCCCTGCTGCTTGATGATCACAAGAAGGGATGAAAACAACAGTACATTACATCTCTGGCAAAACTCGCCATGTCAAATTCAATAACGATGTCTTTGGCAGGACCACTGAAGGCACGAACAGGTCTGTGCTTGCTTTCCTCAATGATGACCATGAGGATGGGCTGGATACAGAGGCAAAGGACATTGAGTATGATCTGGCAGATGTGGGAGCGGAGTATCAAGCTGACTCTGTCCAGGGATATGGAGACCAAGCAGAGGTGTATGCCAACTCCACACACATCCAGCCCCAGCTGCAAACATCCTCTCCTCAAACATTCACAATAACAATGCCAACTGTGATATTTCTTGCCTTGACCCTTCTGCTCCATCTCTGCTGGTCCTTCTGTCTCCTCCATCTCCCCCTCCATCTCAGGAGATAGAATGATGGGGATGCATTGTTGAGGGCTTGGTGGAGGGCAGGGCATAGACATGTGCATGCAAATAGTTAGGAGCAAGGTTAGAGGGGGTGAGGAGGAGGAACAGTGGAGATGGAAGGATGTAAGGGACAGAGGAGATGGAGGGGGAGACAGAGGAACACATACCTGGTGGGCAGTGTATGGGGTGGCAGAGCAGAAGGATGATTTGTGTTGTGCAGATTGTGGTGACTTTGGGATGGGTCAGGCAGTGGAGGACACGGGGCCCAGGCCTGTTGTTGGGATGGGGAGTTTGGAATGGGTTAGGGTTTCTGGTTTTCGCTTTTTGAACCCCCTCAGCTGTGTGGAGTACAACAGTACAACATGCACCTGGGGAGTGTAATGGGGTTCTTCAGTGGCAGAGCGGAAGAGAGGCGGGGTGAGGTGAGAGACATGGGCAGGGGACATCAAGTTTGGAATGCATTAGGCAGAGGAGGAGACTCTGGGACCAGGGCCTGTTGTTGGGTTTGGTTCTTTGGTGTCAGCGAGTACCTCGAGTTCCTGAGTAGGTGTGTAATGTGGTCTGCAAAAAATGGCTGGACTATGATGCCATGTGTGGCGTGTCATTTTACTGAGGAGTCAGAGAGGAGTGCGACAGAGGTGCATGTAGTGTGCCTTGCCTGATCTCCATGTTGTGAACTTGGTGTGCTGCAGCCTGTTGGGGAGGAGGATTTGTGGTGCTTCTACATGTTTCCAGTTGGGGTGGGTAGTGAGATCTAGGAGATTTGGGAGGTGGTGGATGGCAAGGTGGAGAAGGAAATCTGCATAAGGTCAGGATGAGTTTGTTTTGGGAGGAAGGGGGCATACCACTTGGCAAGATTTTTTGTGGCTTGTCAAAGTGGCAAGGGAGAGGCAGGAGGGACTTGTGGTGAATGTAGATGTGTGAGCAGGTTATGGGATTGGTGAGTGTGGACAGAGTTGGTCATTGTTGTTTTTTGCGGGTTGTCAAAGCAGCAAGGGAGAGGTAGGAGGGTCTTGTAGACACGTGAGCAGGTGATATTGGTGTGAGTGGGTGACATTGGCACAAGTGGGTGATATTGTATAGCAAGCAGGTTGATGGGTGACTAATCAATGATCAGATGCACAATTGTACCAAACGTTCTTCCTGCTCTTGTCCCTACATCTCATACTTATTGTAGATATGTTAGGTTCAATTTATACAGATTTTTGGACTTGATGAGCACATAGATAAGTGTGGCAAGGATTGTGCGATGATTGCATGCTGGATGTTGCAAATTTTCCTCAGTCTGATAATGTGGATGATACAAGACCAATTATATTGCCATTCCTGCTTCTATCTCACCCAACATGGTTCCATTTTTGCTACCCGCACTCTTACATACAGACATGATGGGGCACTTGACTTCCAATGTTGCTACTGCTTGCTTCGCTGCCTCCTCACTCCCTTCCCAGATTTTTACTATGCCATCATCTGATCCCGTTGTGAGAAGTTCTGTTCCCTGCCCATCATGCGGGAATACTCGCACTCCAACATACAGGCACTTGACTTCCAACATTGCTACTGCTTGCTTCACCACCTCGCCCCCTTCCCAGATTTTTACATGCCATTATCTAATCCCATCATGAGAAGTTCTGTTTTGTTGGTGCAGACTGAAAGTTTAGAGGGTCCAAAAGTAGGCAGAAGGGGTCCGGAAGTGGTCAGGAGGGGTCTGAAAGTGGTCAAGAGGAGTCCAAAAGTGGTCAGGGGGGTCTGAAAGTGGTTGAGACAGTGAGCAGTATTATAATTAGATAATGAGATAGGATCAAATTATAGGGTTAACTGATTGTGCGCTGAGTGTTGTGATGCATGTTTCTGAAGGATGTTTCTAAAGAAAGATTAGCAATTTTCCTGACACATGTTTCTTGAGAAACATTGTAAATTGTTCTAGTGTGTGTTTGCTGAGCATCACAGAGCATTTCTCAGCAAACACCAAAAGAAAAAGCACAAAGGTTTCTCAAGAAATATCTATTGGCACATGTTATGTGTTTTCCAAGGAACATCTCCAAAACATTCAAATTCTTTCTGGTCTGTTTCAGGAGATAAATACGAGAATAATTTTTCACTTTTCTAAATACACACACAAAATAATTCAAATTTTTCTGATATTTTTCTAAAATAGTAGTTTGTATGTTTCTTGAGAAAAATCAGACAGAAATTGAAAGACATGTTTCTGTCACACTTTTCTCAAGAAACACCCTACAGTTCCCGAAGTGAACTCTCCATGTGTGACACAAAGATAGCTCACCACTCTCCCTCCAAACCTCCTTCATGTCAAGGCCTCCATCACTAGGAGAAGCATCTTCTCTGCTGCTATATTGTCACATCTACTCCCAGCTCAAATTCTCTTCATCTCAAGGTGGAGATCCAGATGACTGATACTCAGGAGGTCAAGGAACTCACTGCTCTTCTGGATAGTGGTGCTACAAAGCTCTTTTTAGATGCTGGTTTTGTGCAATGCAACTGCCTCAATACCCAACCTCTGTCTCAGCCAATCCCAGTTGGCACTCCTAACGAAGCTGGCTCTATCTGCAGCATTCTAGATGTGGTCCTCTGTTATTGAGATCACACTGAGCAGACAGTTTGTGCAGTGACTAGCCTCAGCAAAGGAGGATATGATCTTGGGATTCTCCTGCCTCAAAGAGCACAACCCTGAGATTGACTGGACAAGTGGAGAGGTCAAGATGAGTGCTGTCCTCAATGCTGCAGCACATGCTGAGATGAGGAGTGGATAGATCACAAACTCCAATGTCAAGCCCATGCAGCAATCAGTGCATGTTGGACTAGAGGCCTCCTTATAGCTTGTCCTGCCTTCTATGATGTTCCTAACCTGATTCCTGATACTGATGAGGAGGATGAAGAGCCAGAGGGTAGAAACTCCCCAAGCCATGCTATGGATGACAACTTCATGGAGGAAGGTGATCATCTCTTTTCCACTGCTCTTCCTGGTACTCCCACTAGTGCTGAGATCTGTGCCAGCCAGACTAGATTACAGTGCTTGGCTGAAGTGTTTACAGCTAACTCCACTCTGAGGTCCTTCCAGGATATGGTGCCCAATCATCTTCATGACTTTGAGGATGTGTTCTCCAAAGCTTCCTTTGACACTCTCCCAGAGCACAAGCAATGGGGTCATGCAATAGAGCTTCTTCCAGGTTCAGAGCCAGTGTATCTCTTAGCACCTAAAGAACAGGCAGAACTAGATGCCTTTTTCAAGGAGAACTTGGAGACTGGACACATTTGCCCCTTTGAGTCACCAATGGCTTTGCCTGTTTTTTTTTTATCAAGAAGAAGGATGGCTCCTTTTGCTTGGTACAGGACTATTGTGCACTCAATGCCATGTCTATCAAGAATTGCTACCTCCTTCTTCTCATTTCTGAACTCATCAATAACCTCTGAGGTGCCTGATACTTCACAAAGTTGGACATTTGCTAGGGCTACAACAATGTGTGCATCAAGGCAGTGGTGAGTAGAAGGCAGCATTTTGGAACAATTGTGGCCTTTTTAAACCTCTGGTGATGTTTTTTGGTCTCACAAATAGCCCAGCCACATTCCAAACTATGATGAACAACATATTTCATGATCTCATTGCTGATGGCATAGTCTGCATTTACTTGAATGACATCCTTATCTTCACCAAGGACTTTTAAGAGCACTGCCATATCACATGAATTGTCCTGGAACATCATCACCAATACAAGCTCTTTCTCAAGCCTGAGAAGTGTGAGTTTAAGCAAACTCAAGTGGAATACCTGAGCCTAATCATTTCCCATGCAAAGGCTGTGATAGACCTGGTCAAGGTCACTGGTATTGCAGAGTGGCCAGTTTCTGAGAACAAGAAGGAGGTTCAATCCTTCTTGGGCTTTGCCAACTTCTATCAGCAATTCATTCAGGATTTCTTCCACCATGCTCATCCTCTCTTTGACCTCACAAAGAAGGATGAAAAGTGGCACTAGGAAGCCCCTCAACAAGCTGCCTTTGACACTCTCAAGCATGCTATCACCTCTAAGCCAGTACTCATCTTCCTTAGTGATAACTGTTTCTTCTGCATTGAAGCTGATAGCTCTGATTTTGCCATTGGAGCTGTCTTGTCTCAAATGTCTGAGGAAGATGAGAAGTGGCATCTGGTTGCATTCTACTCAAAGGGCCTAAATGCAGTGGAGCATAACTATGAGATCCATGATAAGGAAATGCTTGTCATCATCTGTTCTTTGACATTTTGTCAAAGGGCCCTATAAGGTTGAAAGGCAAGTTGGACTGTTGGCCTATTGTTTTCACCTCCCCCATCTTCAATATAGTCAAGCTTTTCTCCTCCACCTACCATCATCAATGGAGAGGAGGAGTATAAGGTGGAGTCCATCTTAAACAGCTGCATCTTCTGCCATAGACTCCAGTATTTTGTTAAATGGAGGGGATACAGCTATGAAGACACCTCTTGGAAACCAGCAGGAAATGTGACTCATGCATGAGACCTAGTTCAGGAATTTCATTGTCAACATTCAGATGGTCCACAAGCCATTTGAGGCCTTTACACACTCTTCCCAGCTGATTTTGACTCAATTTGGTACTATTACCAGCCCATGCATCAAGGTGCTGCACTCTAAAGGGGGGGTGATGTAAGGGAACAGTCCATTTCCCTTCTTTTTCTACTCTTGACACCTTCCACACTTCTATTTCTTCTTTCTTTTTCATGAATTCCTCTCTGTTCCAGCTTTTAAGGTGATATTTACTTATTTTGGTCACTTCTTAGTGCTGCTGTCACAGTCACATGACCCATGACATGTCAGAAGTTAGTGTCCTCCAGAAGGGAGGCATGGAATGAATGGGGGATGTATTTTGATGTGTGACAAATGGCATGACCTGAGCAGCTCTATCTTGTACAGTCATCATCATGCATCATACTTAGGATAATGTGTTATTCCTGACCTTCACCATTTTTCTCTCAAAGTTTGCACTTCATGGTGGGAGATGCAAATGAGATCCAAGGATAAGGGCAAGGCTAAGGACAATGTGTCGTGCCCACCCACTCCAGCCTGTATATTGCAGCCATCTTCACTATTGTCTATTCCAGAGGACCAAGCCAAAGGATCCCACCTGCCAGCAGAAGAAGGGATTTGTATGGGTTGGGTGCACTAAGCTCTGTCCAGCACTTGAAGGCCCATGGCTTGGCTGCTGCAACCACCCTAATCCCCACCATTGTGGTGGCCAGGACTTCAACCTTGGGACCCATGGCTTCCCACTCTGCTCTGCATGATGTGGCTCTCAGTTCATCTATGGTTCTATGTTTCTGCAAAGGTGACAGGGGCATATTCCTTGTGATCTCTTGCATGAAATTTGTCAATCACAAAGAGGCTTTCCCCAAAGTAATTGGCCTCTTGGGACATGCAATAGAGACCCAGCATGGTGGCTTCTTCCATCTTGTATACATGGCTAGGAAGACATCATTTTGACCTTCACCCTTTGGGATGCAATGGAATCATAGCATATGCTGTTGGTGCACCATGCCACCATCAATCCTCCTGTCAACTGCTTCACTCTATATGTGCTGTATCACTGCCCACATTTCTCCCATTTATTCCCATTTGCATCCACTTGTTTATTGTATTGCAGGCTGTACATTGGGCAATGGCAAATCTGCGGCATACTGTAGCAACATCCTGTCTAGCAAAAACCAATGTTAGCATCTTCTATTATTGTATGATCAGTGCCTCCATACCTCCCACCAATCCAATTCTTCTAATGCCTTGGTGTTTAAAGCTTTCCATCAAATATTCATTCAACAATTTATTGTGGATCTCTGTGCCATGCTGATAGAGCCATCAGCACAACTCTATCACTGGTCCAGGGTATTCAACCTTTTGCTCATATCCTTGCAGCACTTGATGCAGCACAGGATATTCAATCACACAGGATGCAGTTGATGAAAACAGATACTATTAACTACCTTTGAGCTGGCACATGGCTTCTTTGTTGAGCATCTGCACTACAGATTCCTCCAATGCAATTTAAGTTGATACTGAGCTACAGAGCATTGACCTAACCAAAAATCCACACTCACCTGCAACAACAGTTTTTGATACACAATTGGAGGTACAATATTGGATGCCATGCCTGCCACTCCAAAAAACTTTTTGAAAATCTGGCCCAATGCCTGACAGATGCCCATCAGCTCAATGCCCATCTCAGGTATCATTTGCAATCTGCAGCCTCCCTTCTCCATTTAGCACATTTGCTTTCTTCATCATCTGAATTGTTGACATAGCTCAAATGGCCACTCTTGCCTTTAATTATTTTCCACACAGCTCTACCCAATTTGCCATCTGGGAGAACCTGTTGCTTTGCAATGTATTGCATTGATCATTCTGGAGCCCCATCAGCAGACATTGTTAGTGGATGGAATGTATTGAGTGCATGTTTCTTGTTGAAACTAATTGTAACTCCATTCCAAATAACATCCTCTGGCTTAGGTCCACATGCAGGACATTTCATATCATCACTGAAATCCTGCAAGTTCACATATGCAAACCAAGCCACATGAAAAACCTGTTCCAACACAAAATCACTTTCAGAGTGATTGTCCTCATATTGCTGGCCCACTACCTTAATCCATGCAGTGAAGGGTGTTTCTGACATTGTGTCACAGCTGATGTAGTCATCCAACAGCTCATGTGTGAACAGAAGTTGATTGTTAAAGTTGAAAATCCCCAGTTCTCACAATTTCAGTCTCATCCACTTTCTCCAATGCCAGAACAGATCAAACATGCCTGTAACTGCATCTTTGTTTCTGTTGCATGCATTAGGCTGAAGATGATGCAGCTGGTAAAGGCAATGAGGGACACTGCATGGGCACAACAAATTGTCATCCAACTTTAAAATGACTGAAGGAGTGTGACATGGGAGGGGGTGCTTGTAGTTAATAGTATCTGTTTTCAGAGTCGTCCACAATGGAGGTAAAATTGGAAGATATGAAACAGTTGATTTCCACACTTTTCCATCATGGCGACTTGAGCTGAGGGCTAAATTTAAAATACATGTCAGAGTCAACATGGAAGAAGACAAACTGAACTCACTTGGTTCTGGCATCATCAGCTGTTCTTCCCATGGCACATCTGCCTGATTAACACTCTTCCCAAGCATATGCTTGGTGTACATGATGTGCACACATCCTCCTTTGCTATCTCTCATGCATTTCCATATGCCACCACCCTAATCACTTCCTTCATAGACCATGATGGCACAACTCTTCACCAGATCCCCAGATCCAGACCTTGAAGCAACTGAGAAGTAATTCAGATAAGTGTCCACTCCACTGAGTTGACATGAGAATAAGATGGCCTTTCTTCTTTCATCACCAAATGCATTTGTGCCTCCTAGAAATTTCCTCTCTCCATACTCCTGCTTGACATGCATGTGATTGCAAGAGCTGGATGATCTTGCTTTTCTGCAAAAGTATCCAAAATTCCATTCTGTGAGCACCATAAGGGATGCCATGAGCGCTGTTCACAACAGGTAGCATATTAGCTGCAAGCAATCCAACAACAAACAGATCTATATACACCTGAACCCTAATGAACCACATCCCAGCCTTGCACAACAAATACATCCCTGTATATCTGAGCCACTCCTAGCCCACCAGCAAAGACAAGATCTACATAATTCATATATTCACAATCACTCTCAATGTTTATCTGGTTGATCATCTCAATCATCTTGCAGTCGAGACTCCAGCCTCTGAGCAGTCAATAAAAGGGTTATCAGAGAGATCACTAATCATTGCATTGTTCCCTGAGCTTTCATCCGAACCACCATAGTTCACTTTCCTTGGCTTCACCTGTTTGTACCTGCAGTGACTATTTGAGACTACATGTGAACATTTCTGTGGTGAATCAACATGTGAGCCACCCATCCAATTACATGAAAACTGGGGTTGGGAGAGCACAATGGTGGATTCAGCTGTTTGTAGTTGTGACAAAAGTATGACTTTGCTTGGTGATGATGCAATGGGCCTCTGTAAGACAATTGGCACATATGTGATGTCCTATTGACCTGTGATTGGAATCCTCCCAGTGGAAGGGAATGATTGTGCCATGAGACTATTAAGTTCTAATAAGCACTTAACAGCATGAAAAGGTGAACAGTTCCAGCTATTCAAACCTGGTATGGATCCCCAGTGAATTTCCTTTCTCAGGCACATAAGGGTACTTGTCGCTGTCAGCCTCTGTCAGCCTGTTCACAAATCTTTCTTGGAGATCTGGCACCATTTTGCTTGCCTCAGACATTCTAGAAATGGAGCACCATTTCTACACCCACAAACAATCTTGGAGATCAGGCACTCTTTCACCTATCAGATCCCAAGGATTTCCAGTTCAAGTTCATCCTGTGCCACCCACTTTGGAGATACAGCACTGTTTCAGACCATGCCACTTTATTCATGCTACAGCACTGTTTCCCTTGCTGGTTGTTGGAATGCTACCATCAACACATATAAAACAATCCCACTGTATTTGTCTCTTTTTCTTCAATCATGCCCACTGCTAATGACCCTTCTCTTGCAGGCTCACTTCCATCCAACATCTCTCTCCCTCCTGTTAAGAAGTTGCATGAGCCACAGAAATGCCACCAATGTCCTGGATGACCTCTGAAAAAAAGTGTGAGTGTTCTGCAAAGCAAAGGAAGGAGCAATTAGCAGGTGGAGTCAGTCTGTTATATTTTAATTTTTAAGCTCTCTACTCACTTTCATCCAATAGAAAGCTCAGACTCCCTTAATACCTGCTATGGGTGCTATTCTTCAGGCTGCTGGTAGCCTTATATCTGTGATGCCAAGCACACCCATGATTGACCCTTTCATCATTGACCCCATTCTTCTCCAAATCAGTGACCCCAGTTACAGTTCAAACAGTGCCTTCCACCCCTGCCCATTCATTGTCATGTCCATTCAAGCCCTCAATGCCCAACATCTTCACTATCCCCAACTCATCCTTGGCCAACTCCTATGATATTGGTCTTACTCCCACCAGCTCTTCATCACACTCCAGCTCACCTTTTTTATCAATGCTTCCATCCTGTCAGGCTGACACAACCTCAACATCTCCTTCCTCACTTTCATTTCACTGCATCATTGTTTCTGACCATGATCTAGCACCCCCACCCAAACCCACTACAGCCACCTGCAATCACTGCCCTCCAGAATGGCCAAAAAATGTTGGTCATCTCGACAATATTATCCTTGCAATTCTTGCCATTGAGGCTCATCACACACTTCATCCTCATCTTGACTGGATTGACTGTGCAAATGTCAAGGGCCCTAATAGTATATGTCATTCTTGTTTCCAAGTGGAGAAGGGCGCAGGAAGGAGTACCATCAGGCAGAGAAGGCTTGCATGTACAGTGATTGGTGTCCCAAAAATAGGTGGTGTGTGGGGAATGGCTTGACTCCAACAAACTTCTGTGCTCTGTTGCCTGCTCCTGAAAGTCCACAGCCTGTTTGTAATCCCAATCCAACAACAATCCCACCCTTGGATTCTGAATGGGTCTGTCAGTTTTGCCTGCATTTGTCCTCTTTGAACTGGCCAGCTCCTATTCCAGAAAGTGTTCCAGATCACATAGAGGATGCGCAACTGATAGAATGGAAGGACTGGACCAGTTTTCTTTGCCACATGTGTGGTGCATGCTTGTGTTGAGCACAGGCTCACACAGAGGAAATTGAAGGAATGAAGAACTTAACATGGTCAGCTGGAGGCCCGTAATCTGTACAGTAGTTGAGATATAAGAAAAAATTTCATAGATCATAGTGAGATAAAGTCTATGATTGCTTGACATACAAATTGCAAAGAACAGTATGAACCTCAAATATCTCTCTTGTATGGCCTTGAACCAGGCATGAGAATTTTTCTAGAAGTTGCTTAGGGAACTGATAATAGAGATAGTATAGTCCAATTGACTTACTTGCAGAACAGCCTCATGTACAATCATACAATATGGATGATGCATATCTGCATGAGCTCTGGGATGAGTCCTGGATGACAAACCTATAATGTATAAGCGCAAGTTATTTTTGTGGAAAAGGAAACTGAATAGATAGAACAAGGAAATGGAATGAATAGCCTTGCAGTCAATCTTGGATTGCATAACTCTTGGACACACAATGGGCCATAAGCAACTCGATTTCGATGAGGAACACCACATAAGAAAGAAAATGGCATCAATGAAATACTACATGAAAAATCAGGAGCAATGTCAGGAGAAATGGCAAGTCACAGCTGCTGGGTGAGCATATGTTACCTGATTGGGTATGGGATATGGACTAACTGCACACATTCAATAGATATCAAACTTGCAAAAGCCTTGGGATCAGAGAATTTGTCAGACACCATTACAACAGTTGATACAGACATGGCATGCATTACAATCACCTTTGTTTGGCTCCAGGAGTTCTTGGCATGTGAGTGTGTGCATCAAATCTGCAGAAGATATTAGCATCTATCCATTGCCTCAAGTGTGCCAAACACTGTTCCCCTCAGCGTTGAACCTATCAAAAGGTACCCTTAACAAGTCACAAGGCAAGAAGGACATCTTGCCACCTCAGTTCTATTCTCAATTCTCACATGCTGGGCTTAGGGACAGAGGAGACATGGATAAGATTGGAGATGGATAAGAAGAGACAGCTACTGGTACTTCTATAGATGAAACATCTTCCATGCAAGGAGTGGGTCTACATCTACCAGCTCATTCATTCTATATGGGAATGCCCCTTCCACCTTTGTCCCCTTCATCCAAAACAGATGATGAAGGCTCAGAAGAGGACATTGACAGGTGAGGTGTAGGTGACATCAATAGAAAAAAATTTCAGGTTAGGCAACAATAGCACATATAAGCAATACATTTTCATTCAAACACATAACTTAGGAAAAATTAAGGAATGCTTGTCATTTTCATATTTTAGGTATGAATCAGATACATGTCAGTACAGTAGCAAGATTGTAGAGATGATCAATAACACTCATATGGCTTTTGATAGGCTTCAGGAACAGGAATATTGGGGGGGTTATGGTATTCAGCCCAGAGCTGCTTGTGCAGTCACCAGACAAGCTTGTCAATGCTGGGACAACTGATATCATGGAGACCTTGATGTTGATATATCAGATAACTGCCCAGATAGTAACACTGGGGTCCCTGTGGATTTCACAAGTTCCATCCACCAGTAAATGGGTCATATACTTTGTATGGTACATGTCCATGGTCCATCTTGCCAAATAATGTGCAGTTATGACAGAGTTGCAAATAGTGCTTTGCATGCATGATATACTTTTTGGCTTTTACATCATGCTATGAAACATGGTCAGAAGAGAGTGAGGGATTGAAAAGAGCAAAGGTACCAAGTGGTATATATAGACAAGTATAAGTAGAAGTTTAAGGCATCTGGGCTTGATGCATGTGTCAAGTTCACAACAGTCTGTCTCTACATACATGTTAGTCAATGTTTTGAGTAGACATGCAATTGTACAAACAATTGAGTGTTCCAGAGCAGAGAGTCCTTTCATAAGATGAGCTGTGAAAAGACATGGGAGAGGGGAGTTGTTGGCTTATAAAACAAGTATTTTTCTTCAAAGGTTTTGAATTCCTCTTGCTTGACATCATGAAGTGCACTGCAATGGTCCATATCCACCACAAGCTATGTAAGGAGATGATGAGAGTGGAAAGCAAGGCTCCAATGTAAGTTTTTGATGGCAAAATATTTTTGATGGTGACCAGTGAAGGACCAAACACATCAGTTATATGACTTCTGGATAACAGAAAGCTGAGCCTCACAGACCTCAACCTCTTGCTTGCCATCATTGTAATGCCACCAAAGGCATTTAAAGGAAAGAAAAAAAGCGAGGAAGTCCTCATATTTTTGGTGGGAGCAGAGGTGAGCTAATCTTCTGATGCACAGGGTTGCCAGAGTTGGAGGAGGAGATATACAGGCTTCAGAGCAAGGTGGTGTGGCTAGTGCATAGTGAAAAAACAGGTCTTTCATGTGGGAGTAAGTCTGGCTTGTCTCAACTCCTTGGGCTTTTGCTGATACATTTATGAAAAATCAAACAAGCAAAGTCTGTCAACTAAATGACAGCTTCACACCCTGGCAATGACAAGGGCCAAAAAGGCTGCTGGAAACAAAAAATGTTCATTGGTTTCCCCCAATGCTGGGTGATGCTGGGTGGGAAAGGAAAAAGGTTCACTTCAAAGGCATTGATAGCGAATCAACAATGATGGCCTCAGGTTCAGGACTCAGGTGTGAAAAGTCTCCACTTACTGACTTTGACAAAGGTGAGCCTGAGGGTCAAGGATCTTGTGTTGTCCTGGACACTTCAGCAGAGACAATGGAAGGATCTGCTATGGAAGGCAAAGCTGCAATGAAAAACAGTATAGACAATGTTGCTACCAAAACAATGGAAGAATCCATCATGGCAGGTGAGGAAGTTGCAACAAAAAATGGTACAGGCAATGACAATGTCACTACTGAAACAATAGAAGAATCTGTCATGGCAGATGGGGAAGTTGCAATGAAAGACAGTACAGGCAATGAAACCAGGATTGAGAGCAAGCAGATCAACTCTACAGTCAATGCTGAGACTATGCTGCCAGATTCTACTGAGATAGATAACAAGGTCAATGACAACACAATTTTTTTGGGACAGAGGAAGGTTGACATGGAAGATACTGGTTCTGCTGTTGATGAGATGAAGCTTATTTCCAAGAGTGCAGATACTGAGGATGTCAAGTCAGCAAAAGCTGGTGGAGGGGGCATGAAAGTGTCTCCCAGTACTGGTAGTGCCAGAGACAAGGACAATAAGTGGACAAATGTATCTTGGCAGGCCGGTGTCATGGTTGACATAGTCTTCAACTCGAATGATGCAGATAAGCCCAATGCACAAATTAAGTTTTGTACACACCTTATGATATGTTATCAGTGCAACAGAAGGTGGAATATCAAGGTACAGAGTTGTGCTGCATCCATTGAAAATCATAAACTAATGAGACCATAAATTAGGTGCTGCATGTGCAGCATTCTGTGAACTCCTGGCCAAGAGCTCTGATGCCCAGAAAGATCATAAGTTTCTGGCCAGATTGGGTTATGTGATATGTACTCACCAGGACTTGCTGCCAGAGGCTGCCACAATTTCATATGAACTGGCAATTAAAATCTTGACATTGACATCCAGGAACCAACAGTGCATTCATCATCTTCATGCCAAAAAGCACAAAACTGTGCAAGTTTGGCAGTATTGTATAACTGGGATCAATAGTTCTAAAAAGACAAAGAGGGATGAAAAAGCAGCCATGGGGTATTTTGAGTGTGAATGCATGAGGAAATGGCACTGTGGGATTTTATTATATGAAAGATGTTGAATGTGTCACCAAAGAGGAAGCCATTTGGAATTGGAGGGAATGTGGGGGATGTACTTTGATCCTTGCAGGCATCAATTTCTGGTTGAATTACTCAAGACCTTTGCTGGTTTGAAGCTGGATAACATGTACACAGGTGGTGGTAGTTTGACTGGCTTTCACGATGCAGAGTTTCCAAAGTTCTGGGGTCATGAGCATCAGCTGAACATGCTAGATATGTCTCTCAAGAAGCTCACAGAGAAACATACCTATCTGGCTGGAAAACTCAAGGAATTGGGAAAGTTTGAAGCACAGCTGTTTTAGGACAGACGTCAGGTGGAGGTGATGGTGTTGCAACTGAGTCAAGTGCACAGGCAGTGAAAGATGGTGAGGAGAAGGATATTTTGATTGACCCTTGGCTTCTGTCAGGTGGGTAAATAGACAAGACAAACATAGAAATATCTATAATCTTTTAGTACAGCCAATCTGTAAAGAGCAATTAAAAAGTGGTCAAATGCAAATGAAAAAGATAGTGAGAGTGTGGGTTTGAAATTTGAACCAACAGTTATGTTGAAAAAGGGTACAATTAAATTACACAATCATTCCAACTACACCACAGCATCATCAACATCATGATGGATGATGGATGATAACACCATTATTGTGAGTGCCTTCCTCATGGACAATATGCTCCCAAATGCAGCCCTGAATATTGAGAGTTGAGTGTGTGGCCTCGAGGCTGGAGCTGAGTCCCCAAAATTGTTGCTGCAAGAATTTGGGAGCCAAGTCTCCAATATTGTGACTGTGAGGATGTTTGGAGCTGAGACATGGAAATTGTGGGCACAATCATGTTCAGAGCTGAGGTGTAGAATTTGTGGGCCACAAGACCTTTCAGAGTTGAAGTGTGGAAAAGAATTTGGGAGCCAAGTCTCTAATATTGTAACTGCAAGGATCTTTGGGGCTGAGAAAGAGAATTTGTGGGCACAAGGCTTTCAGAGTTGAGGCACAGAAATCATGGGTGCAAGGGCTTTCCAGAGCTGAGGCACAGTTTGGAAGTGGAGACATGAGAAACATGGCCCAAGATTTTGGAAGCTGAGTCACTAAAAGTGCTGCTGTAAGGGCAACCTCTGGAGGCTATGGCTCAATCACACAGCTGGCAGAGGGAAATCCAAAAGTATATTCAGTACTGTACAGTGTCTACAATCATAACTACACACCTGGCAGAGGGAGATCCAAAGGTATATTCAGTACTATACAGTGTCTACAATCATAACTACACACCTGGCAGAGGGAGATCCAAAGAGAACAAGTCTGAGGATTCCCTGGGCCAGGTGGGATGCTTCAGAGGCTCCAGCAGCTGTGGGAAGCAACT
>JAGGAR010000150.1:0-18606 GCA_017657315.1 Termitomyces sp. K1Ag | reverse complement strand
TTGACTGGATTGATGAAACATTTGTTCCAGTTGGACAGTCAAAGGAGCAGAATCCAGTAAGTCAAATAAGTTATCAATGCTAAATTAGATGCTCATCCAGCGTAACAATAGGATACTCATGTAGCTGAAAAGGCTATACCACGCCTGACGGTCCGTCTCAATGGAGAACTGCAAAATACTGCTCCTGATCCTACTCTCGCTAACCCACGGCTTGTCATTCGCTTAAATGGGGTCATCCGGTCACTTGTGCCTCTGCCCAAGTCTTATAGCGCTCCTGATCAGTCAAACAATGACGAGGAGCACAATGATCAAAGCATACCAGGTCAAATCAATCATGATCCGAATAATGACAGGGAAAGTGATAGTGAAGATGATGACCCAAATGATCTGCGAAAAGAGGTCTGCAACTATTATAAGAAAAGCAAAGGAGATGAAACAGACACAGAAGATGGTCCTAATTGGCAGTTTGAAGATGGTGAAGAAACATCTAAGGATCCTAAATATGTCTTCTGCCCTGCACCACATCACAAACAGCTCCTTCATCTATTTAGGAAACACTTTTGTCAGCATCCATCCTTTGCGGAACATGATGGCAAGTGGGATGTGGAGAGAATTCGTTGAGAGGCTGTCTATGAGATGTACATCTTCTGTCACTTTCACAGCCTTCGTGAGGTGTGGGGTTATATGTGGGCATGTTGGTACTCACCAAAGATGTGGCGCCTCTGGGCACAATCGACTTCTCGCTACATCCCACGCCTTCGAACAACAATGAATGTTGAAAACTTTTGGCGCCAACTAAAGCATGACTATCTTCATCACATTACGTGTCCCCGACTTGATCATCTTGTTTGGATCTTGATCCACAAAGTGACGGCAACATATGTTGCACGTGCAGAAGTCCTGAATGATGGCTATTGCCTGGGTCATACAAAGCAGTTGATGACCTACCAGAGATACTTCAAGTCGTCATGGAAGAGACTTGAAGATGCCAAATTGAGTGGCCATACTTATACTATGGACATCAAGAACTTTACATGCAATTGTGGGTGGCAGAAATATGATTGACATCACCTCTGCAAACACCTCATACAAGCATTCCAACACCCTCCCTCTCTGTTCTTCTCCCAGGTGATTTGCCGTTGTGTCCTTCCCATTTATCAGCACCCCAAGCTCAAGCTCAAAGACACCGAAGATTCTCCATTCACCTTCAATGATGTCAACGGAAGTATCACAGATGGCGATGATCATATATGGAGTGGTGATCAGGATATTTTGTGTGGTGGTGGTGGATGGCGTCAGTTGGTGGGAAATTTCAGTGTACTTGGAAAGCGGCATGCATTGGACCAGGATTCGGATACATGCGCCGACAATCTTGTTGAAGTGTCCCAAGTCAGTCCCTCAGAAAAGCGGCTATGTACCACAGACTCAGAAGTCATTGGCCTAACATACTCCTCCCCACCTCCAGAAATTGCTGAAGATGTACCAACAACCTACAGTCCACTTTGCAGCTCATCTCTGATTCAGTATGGGAGTGGCAATGAACAAGAGGTAAGTCCATACTTAGTACCAACAATTGAGTTCTCACTAACCTTGTTACAGTTGGATAATTATAGAGAACAGATCCAGAAGAAAGCTGACACATTTGAAGAGGCGGTGCAGATCCTTTGCAGTCAGATCCAATTCAAGAACTGGATTTGGATGAAGTCCTTGAGTGATCACAAATTCAGTTGTGACATCATGGATTTCATTGATGATATTCGAGTTTATGAAAAAACAGGTAGGAAGCGCAAAACTACATGGGCAGAAGGGTGATCAAAGTTGGAAAAATGACGAGCACACAATACGATGGGTTATACATGGCAAGATATGTAGCCTTAGCCTTGTTTTTGTTATGACAAGTCCTATACCGGCAATTTCCAAAAGTCACATGTTTGCTTCACAGTGCTGGGTCAATAGCTTCCACTTAGATGCTCTCTCACCTTGCCATAGCTCACATGTCCTTTTGCAGAGTAGTGTCCTGCCTCCGCTATATTCTCCCCCCCATCAACACTACTCTCAAAAGTAGGACTCTCACATTTCTCTTTCCTGATAAGTCCATTCACTTATCTCGCACCTTCAGAAAACTGAACTTGTCCTCGCGCGGAATTAATTCCTGAACAAGTTCGCTTCTATGTAAGCCCGATGCATGATTTATGCGTCACCCAGCTCATTCATGACTCTCTTTCACTCGCTACAGATTTTGTTAGCCTAGAATATCTTTCACGCAATTTACACTCGATATCTTGTCATCAAAACCTCTTCATGACACATGTTGGGAGTTTTCAAGTACCTGAGCCTGAGACATGGCGTAAGGAACGCAGGTGTGACAGCAATCCACGTCAAGAAGATCGACACAAGGGTGGTTATCGAAACCTCAAATCTGAGGCTGACGCTGAACTGGTTCAGATTCGCACTGAGGAATGCCAGAGAGTTCTCAATGAAACCGTCGAGGGGAAGTGCTCAGTCAATGACTTCACTCAGAGTCTCAAGGAAATGGGTCTCAATGCAGCTGAGGCGAATAACTACGTCGACAAGCTCAAGCAGAGGCTTGCATTGCGGAAGGCAAAAGCCAGATGCGGGGGCTTGCCTTTCCAAGAAGCTACACCTAAAGGTCTCTCCGATGAACAGGCCAAAGAATTTAGGAGAAACTATGGAAACGCTGAACGAGATGCAACCTCTCACAGCCAGGCAGTCAAGGATGCAGCATGGGCTATATTGCGGGCTCGGCTTGAACAGATTGGTACCCCTGAGGAACCTCCTGCTCCTCTCTTGTTGAATCATATCAACATGGCAAAGGAGCTCTTGGGAGACCCCAAGGATCTTGCCGATTCATTTTCAATCCCTCAGTCCATCCTGGCTGCCGCTCCCCACCTCACAAAGCTTCAGGAGAAGGTATCGACTGATCCCTACATTGCAAAAACATGAGAGTTGCGTCATGAGTATGCTCAGGATAAAGTTGTTGACTCACTCATCAGCTTGGGTCAGTCACAACCCCTCAAAGACCCCATTTCTCATGTGATGTGGAAACTCATTATCTTGGATCACTTCGTGGACTTTGAGAAGCTCTATGCAACCCTTGACAAGGGATACAATCACAATGACAAAGCGAAGGATTTCTTGGGTGGATTCTCCCTGGTCAAGAAGGACCAAGCTACTGCAAAGTGACCCGTACGTTCGGAATCAGATTGGACACGGGTTTTTGATGCCTGGATGGTGGCAGTCCTCCTCTTCTATCCGCATCGAGAACAGGAACTTTTGTTGTATAGGACCAAGATTTTGGATTTCTGTCACTCAATCCCTAATGGGGCTTTGGTGGCAATCCGTTTTGATGAAGACATGTGGAGCTGCTATGCTCAAAATCCTTTCAAGATGGATGAAGAGAGGAATCTGCATATCCCCTTCCTGACTCAACTCCTTGGATCTGCAATGAGTGGGGGTGGTGTTAAGCGTAGCGCTCCATCTCAATCTAGTCCACACAAGAGAGCAACAACAATTTGTCAGAACTGAAACCTGGGTTTCTACAATGTGGAGTCTTGTCTGGGTTTCCATTACCACAACATTTGCAGTGAATGCCATGCTGGGCGCTGGGCACAGGGCAAAAGACGTTGAAGAGTGCTTTAACAAGCTCAGGCACCGTCAACAACAGTACAGAACAACAGCCAATGGCAGCTCTTAAGGCAAGCGAGGTCCGTGCAAAGGGACCTCAGTCCATCCAAAAATCTGGACTCAAACGGGATTCTGAAGTGCTTGAAAATGACGATCTGCGGTTTCATCAAGGATTTGTCTGGGACAGTAACTCTACATTAGCACCCATCTCACCATCAGCTCTAGACTCCAAGACCGCTCCTCCCCTTCCTCAACCACCTCAACACCTGCTCGATAACCCCATCTTTCAGGCCACTCTTCAGGCCCTCCATGCCAGTATTTGGGTAGAGACACCCTTCAATGTCGACAAAATTGAGAGTATGCTGTGGGACCATCCAAATCAACCCTTTGTCAAGTCGGTTATGAGAGGCCTCAGGGAAGGTTTCTGGCCATTCAGTGGAGGTAATTGGCTTGAAGATGACAAAGAGGTGGAGTTCTCTCAGAACTATTCAACTTCTAATGACAATCTTGAAGCAATACAATCCTTTAGGGATAAAGAGCTTCAGGCAAAAAGGTGGTCTGAGGCCCCACTCATAAAGGAGTTCCTCCCAGGCATGAAGTCATCTCCACTATTTGTGGTATGGCAGAAAAACAAAGCATGCGTCGTCATGGATCACTCAGCATCTGGCTTGAACAACAGCATTTCCAAACATGAAGCAAAGGTCATGTATAATGACATGCGTACTTTCAGCCAAGCTTTGTACAATGCAAAACGGAGCTTCATGAACAAAACACTGGTTTGTTGGAAGTCGGATGTTGCTAGCGCTTTCTTGAATCTACCTGCTCACCCACTTTGGCAGTTATGTCAGATAGTGGAGGTGGATGGGATATGGTATATTGTTCATTGTTTGATCTTTGGAAATTGTGCATCACCGAGGTGCTGGTGCGCTGTTTCTTCACTAATGTGCTGGATCGGCATCAAAAAACTGGACATTCAAGATCTACATGTGTTCATGGATGACTACTATTCATGGGACAAAGCGTCAAACATGGTAACCTTCAAGGGGAGACTCCGTCTAAGACAACAAGTTCAGCTCCTCATTCTGTGGGATGTGATTGGGTGCCCATGGGAAGAGAAGAAGCAAGAACATGGTGAGTCCCTCAAGATCATAGGTTTCTGAGTGGATATCAACCAAGGTTCGATCACGCTGTCCGAGGACTCAGAAGAAGACATCATCACCAAAATTCAGGCATTCAAAGACACGCTGTCACACCACCCCTCTTTGCGTGTCTGGCAACATCTAGCTGGCCACCTCAACTGGCTGCTGAATGTCTTTCCATGGGGACACCCAGCTCTGACCAAAATGTACCGCAAGATGTCTGATAAGGAATCTATGCATGCTGGCATCTTTCTCAATCGGGATGTGATGGTGGATATGGATTGGTTGCTAGATATTATCCCTCATGCCACAGGAGTGCGACTTTTAGAAACTACCAGATGGAACATTGAAGCAGTGGACATGGTACTCTGGACTGATGTGAGCTTGAAGCTGGGAATGGCATATATATATGCAGGCAATGGCTGGACATACCAGCTTGCTCCAGAAGACACATTGACTAAGGTTGACATCTTTTTCCTTGAATACCTAGCTATCTTATCAGCGTTATATCATGTCGCATCTTTCCCTCACCCTCCATACAAACTTCTAATCTTTTCTGACAGCCTTGACTTGGTTGCAGTTTTCAACTCCCTTGGTGCATCTGAATCAATCCACAACTCTGTAGTCCGGGCAGCAGCAGGCATCATTCTTCAAACAGGAATTGAACTCAAGGTTTGCCACATTGCAGGCAAGGACAACATCAGGGCCAACCTCCTCTCTCAACTCCTCTTCAATGAATATTGCAGGAAATTTCCTGCTGACCACGTCCACAAGTTTACACCCCCAAGGGACCTTCTGCTGGCACAATGGAGAAGGTGCTTTTGAGCACCCTGGGTGGATCGTCGAGACTGATGGTCCGCCCCCCCATGGCATTAAAGGACCTTGATGTGCTGACATCTCACATTCAAATTCAAGCAATAGAAAAATCAACAGCAAGTGGCTACGCCACTGGCGCATGTGATTATATCAATTTCTGTATTAACCACAATCTTCTAATTGACCTGACCCCCCAGACCCTGTCTCATTACATAGCCTTCACCTCACAGTTCATAGCCTCTGGCCCAAAGTACCTTTCAGGGCTGCGACATTTCATCTGGGATATCTACCCAGATTTTGATAAGAACAGGTCTCATCCCCTTGTCCAAGCCACCATCCATGGTTCAAAGAAAGTTCATGCTGATCCAATATGCTGCAAATTACCTCTATGCATGTTTCACTTGTTGGAGTTTGTGAAGTCAGCAAGAAGAACAGGCGATTACGACGACCTCCTCTTTGCCACAATCATGTCATGCTGTTTCTATGCATGCCATTGTTCAGGCAAACTCATTCAAAAAACCACAAAAGGGCTGCCAGATTGGCAAAAAATAATCAAGTGATCTTCACTTCATTTCATCCCAGGCTACGTGGGGTACCACTTTCCATATCACAAGGCCGATCCATTTTATCATGGCACAGATATCTTGTTCACACATCAGGATATCGCCAACCCAGTTGCCCTCCTTCAGAAGTACGTTCAGGCACGAGACAAGATTCATGAACTCAGAAGAGCTCTCTTCATATGGAAAGATGGATCACTGCCATCGAGACCGTGGTTTGAATCCAAACTCTTTTCTTTTATCAATAGAACTTATGGAGGCCACTCAGCTCGTGCCGGAGGGGCAACCTATTATGCAGGTCTAGGCATCTCTGAGGATATTATCAAAGCTTTGGAACGCTGGTCCTCATCAGCATGGACAACGTACATATATGAAAACCCATGTGTTAGGGTTGCTCTGCAGCTGGCAGCTCTCAAAAGACGCCGTTGACAACCTGCCCTTCTCCTCCTTCCTTTCCTCTTTGTCTCAGCTTCTTGCAATCACTCTCTCACCACCATCCATCCCCTCCACTCTCCTCATCAGCCATTTATAGCCCTGGCTTTGTTGCTGTCATCAGAATATAGTTTTGGGGTCACCTTTGGCAGCTGTTTATGCGCTAAATGAACAGTCTTACCCTCACACCATCATCCTGGATGCGTCGAGTTGTAGAGGTCAATGTAAATGCGGGTTCCAGGAGTAAGGAGCATTTTTGGAGGCCTCTGTGCATCACGCACACATCACCACATCACCATCCATTGCTGCGCTTCATACATGACTTATGGTCATTCTCGGCTCAGTGCCAGTGTTTGGCAGAGGCTGGTTGACGACTGTAGGGCCAAAAAGTCAACATCGTTTCCATTTTCTGTGCATAGCTTGCACTCTCACCTCCACTGTCTCAGTGCAGGTGAGTGCTTAGACGCTCTCTCACCTTGCCATAGCTCACATGTCCTTTTGCAGAGTAGTGTCCTGCCTCCGCTATATTCTCCTCCCCACCAACACTACTCTCAAAAGTAGGACTCTCACATTTCTCTTTCCTGATAAGTCCATTCACTTATCTTGCACCTTCAGAAAACTGAACTTGTCCTCACACAGAATTAATTCTTGAACAAGTTCGCTTCTATGTAAGCCCGACGCATGATTTATGCATCGCCTGGCTCATTCATGACTCTCTTTCACTCACTACAGATTTTGTTAGCCTAGAATATGTTTTGCACACCCTCCCTCCTCTCCCTTTATATCTTTGTATTACAAGTTGTCTACCTTTCATTTAGTCCTAGTAAATTCTCAGCTATAGTAGTTATTCACCCCCTCTCTCTAGATAGATTACACATTCTATACACTTACTCAGGTTTACATTGTAGTTTAGCCCTGGCTTCATTGCTGTCATCAGAATATAGTTTTGGGGTTGCCTTTGGCGGCTGTTTACGTGCTAAATGAACAGTCTTACCCTCACACCATCATCCTGGATGCGTCGAGTTGTAGAGGTAATTGAGAAATAATAGTCACGTTCAAAGTTGAGCCACAACTTCCAATTGTTGCAGCCAATGGTGCTCACATGATGAAAAAGGTGAGACTCTGACTGAATACTATCTTTGCGTGACAATATTGTCTGATTGAGAAACTGATTGATAACTGTATCTCATGGCCACTTCAGAGATTTGCCGAGGTCATTCACATGTATCTGGCTTCTATGCTCCATAGGAACTCTTTCCACCTCCATAGAAATTTTGAAGAAGCCTGTCTTCAATTCAATGCTGATATCAATACGGTCATTGCTTTGCACAAAACTCATTATCTCCATGGCTGTGATCACTGTGTTCCCAAGTGTGGTCAGATGCATCTTGCATGGGAATATGCAGCCAATCCAGAGGATCATGACCATTTTGCCAACATGCTCCGTGTTTCCCCCTATGTCTTTCAAACTACCTGGAACTCATTCAACATCATCCTGTATTTATGAACAACTCAAATGTATCTCAATCACCGGTTGAGGTGCAGCTTGCAGTCACACTCTTCAGGATGGGCTGCTATGGGAATGGTGCATCAATTCAGGATATAGCACACCAAGCTGGATGCTCTGAAGGCTCTGTTGAAAATTACACAAATTGTTGCTTTGATGCCATTGAATCTCTACAAGAGGTGTTTGTGTGGAAGCTCACTGATGAGGAGAAGGAGAAGGAGAGGAGGTGGATTGATGAACAGCTTGGTTTTAGGTGTGCATGGCAAGATGGCTAGCTAATGTATGATGGAACAATTGTTGTTCTATATCAACAACCTGGCTTAAATGGTGATGCATATTGCATCTGAAAGCACAATTATGATCTCAATGTCCAGGCAAGTCTTGTATTCATATCAAGAAACTGGCTCTTGACTGGATTTCAGATTGGAAATGCACCTTCCAACCTTCGCATTGTGGATTTTTCACATGGGCATACTGGATCATGTCATGATGCTCATGCTTTTGAGGGAACAGCAGCTCACAGATATCCTGATTGGCTGTTTGAAGGAAATGAGTTTGCATGGGCAGATTCTGCATATCCTTGCACATCTTGCATCATCCCAATTCACAAATAGCCAGCATCTTTAGTCCCACATAATGCAATCTTTGATCATTGTGCTTCACATCTCCATGTTCAATCTGAGCATACCATGGGTTCTCTGAAAGAATGATTTCAGTGTCTTTGAGGTCTACGTCTTCCCTTGAACTCTAAAAAGGAGCATGTTGCTGCATGTCACTGGATCACTATTGCCATCATTCTGCATAATCTCATTCTTGATATTGAGGGTCCACGATTGGTTATGCAGTTTCTAGGTGACCATGGTCCTGTTGAAGAGGCAAAGGATACATATCCAGTTCCAGATCACTCTGATATCATTCTCTTGGATGACAAAGCAAAGCAAGAGATGTTGATTGATGTCTTGCTTGAATGGTGCAGAATGCAAGATGTGGACAACCATTAATATATATCTCTCTAAATAAATGTAGAATACATAGAACAAAAGAGCTATTGATTGAAGGGATATATTTAAACCTAGTTGAATGCATTCATGTCCCACTCTGGAGATTGCTCATGGCAGTGCTTTGCCAGAGATTCCACACTCTCCATGAGCTCATCGAGCTTCTGGCAATAAGTATCTAAATCCCAAACACCTGCTTGAAACTCAAAAAGGAGAAGTTTACATTCTGAAACCATCTGCTCACATTGGCTGATCTCCTGTTTACATTCGCTCCCATGCAGCATTTCTAAATTTTGACTGAAAAGCATGTCACTAGCATAGAAAAACAAAGAATGAATTACATATGCAGAAGCTTCAACAAACAAATCAATTGCTGAGCATTTCTTGCTATTTGCTTGATTTGCCACCTTCATTTTCTCAATAGCCTGATGTAACATTTCAGGTGGCTTAGGAAAGTGAGAGATGCTGGTTTCAGAAGACTGTGAGCTGCTCTACAGGAGTAGGTGGCTCATAGACATTAGTGTGGTTTGAACCAAAAGAACAAGTGGAAGTCAGAGGCTGAGGTCGAGGAGCTGGCAGCTGAGGAGGTTGGAGGACAGGGTCAATGTTCTCATTCTCATCTTGAATTGTTTGGGAAGCAGTGACAGGAGATGCAGGAAGACCAGGGGGTGCAAACTTCTTGCATCTCATCAGGTGGCTGAAACCATTGTGTCTTGGCTCCACTCGAACCAACACTAGTAGTGACAGCAATGGGAGTGACATTCAGGCATGTTCCAAAGAGACTATGCATCTGCTTAAGTAGGGCCAGACCATGGAGACTTCATCTAAAGGAACATCAGACATGTAACTTGAAGACAGAAATGATAGGCACACTCCAAATGTTTAGAGCCTCCATTGGAGTTGAGTCATCAGGCCTGTTTGTGTCAATAAGATAGAGAGGCTGAATATCAGGTCCGCTGACCCCTTCACCCATCTTAATGAAATGTTTGGCATGTTTTTGGTAGTCAGAGGTAAGGCTAAACATGGTCATTAGAATCAGGGATGCGTAGTATGATACAGTTACATATGAGTCTATCTTGTTCTTGACATGGTCCCCCATCACTTTAGGGTTGAGCTTGAAGTATTTGGAATGAATAGTGGCAGCCATGCACTTGGCCACTTTGGCTTTAGAGTCTCCGCTTGTATCCTGTCAAATCAGACATAATAAGCACCCACAAACAGAAAGAATTGGACCAACCTCATTTTTATCCTTTTTACCACAGAAGATCTTGAAGTTTTCTGGCTTCTCAAAGCTCTGTTATGAGTAGCTTGATCAGATAGCCATTGTTGTTGTTCCAGTTGATGGTGGGTATAGATGACATATTAAAAGATGTTGGATAGAGAAGAGGAGGTATCAAACAGAAAGAATGACTAAAAGAGTGTGATTGAGTAGGTTGTGAGGTAGCACCCAAAGTTCAGATAGATAGGTAGTGCGAATGGATGAAATTCTTGATAAGAACACATCTTGCTTGACAATAGTCACACTGGGTCACACAGAGTTACCTGAAGCAGAACATCAATTTGGTGTCATGTGAGCACCATTGACTGTGACAATTGGAAGTCATGGCTCAACTTTGAATGTGACTCATGAAACTGACATTCCATGCTTTGCCCACCACCTATGATTAGTGACTAATTTTGCAGCATGATATGGGTTTCTTTCAACCTCCTCAATGGTGATGAAGTCAGAAACCACCTATATGTGTAAGTGTGTGTGTCTGTTGGGAAGAAAACCACCAAAAACACAACACTACAGGGTGAAAGTGGTTAGGGAGTGACTTGTGTGTGAAATGGGGAGCACCAGCAGATTCCCAGGAGCGAGAGCTTCACGATGGATATAATATCAATTTTTTGCTGAAACATCAGTAAGTGATTATGTAATCACTTAACGCTTTTGCTAACTGGTCTGGCACATTGCTAGAGTGCTATTGGCAGTGGGAACCCAGCGCTAGCAGCAGGAAACAAGTGCTAAAACTGTTATTGATGTCAGAAGCAGTAAAAACAATGTCACAGTCGGTAATGATGCAGAGCAGCCAAAACACCTCGTAACACCAAGCTATTCTGGGAAGTGCTAAGCAGTATCTGTATAAGGAGAGTGGCGGTAACACTAATTGAGCTGGTAGCGCTAGAGAGCAGGAAAAATGGTCAAAATGTCGCCAAGGGGTGCCTGTGATGAATATGAGATGAAGTCACAAAATGTGAGCGTGTCGGTAGGTAAAATGAGTGCAGTAGTGGTGAAAAGGAATCACCAGTAGTAGAGAATAAATGTCGCTATTGATTAGTAAGCAAAATTGCGCCAGAGCGCTATGAAAAATAGCAAAAATGTTGCTAAGAATGTTTTATGTAAAAATGCCAGAAACACAAAAATCAAAATTCATTGCTAAGAAAAGAGCAATAAAGGGAGTGCTAAGTGCTAGTGCTAGAAGAGTGTTGCTAGCGCTATTACATAAGCAGTGAAAAACAACTTAGGCTCAGAAAATGCGCTAAGAAAAATGACAAAAAGCAAAAACGTTGGTATCAGGAAAAGAGCACAGAGAGATGAGATTTTGTTAAGAAGAAAATTAGTGCAAGTAAAGAAAATGCTTTGGTAAGGTCATGAAAGGTGTGGGAGAGTGTTAACAAAAAAAATTATTGGAGAGAAAATGGAAAAATAGCAAAAACTCGGTGAAAAATGTAAACAAAACAGAAACTTCGATAAGAAAAATACCCAAAGACGTCGGTAAAGAGCACATTGGGATCACTAAATGCTGTCACTAATCACTATTTGGAACAGTGTAGCCAAGAATGGCTCGCTATTGCTGTTGCTGCACTAAGAATAGAAAATATAATCACGTTGAGAGCGAAAAAGAGAAGATAGCAAAAACTAGAATCTCATTGGTTTAGAAAGTGAACCAGAGCCCACTGGGAGGCAAACTCTTGATTCTTTTGTATAGTAGAGGTAGCACACTATATATACATGTATGTAGTGGAGCCTGGAAGTTCCTGACTGATGGCATCTTGGAGAATCTTGGAGCTATGTATGCTAGCATGACAAAATCTACACTAACAAAGGAATTGCTCCAATGTTCTTCCCATACTAGCTCCAAGTATCAGTAAGCAGCATGGAGCGGTGGAGCGGTATATTGGGTGCTAGGTCATGTGATAGCACTTTTCAGCCTCTTGTAAGTAATAAATCATAGAAAAATCATAGAAAATCCAGAAAAATTCGGTAAAAATCAGGAAAAATCAGCGAAAAATTCTGCAGCTAGCCTCAGTTGAGGCTCATCAATGGAGTCCAGCATTGTATTGTAAATGTCACTATATTTGTCAGTAGAGAATGTGATGTCGATTTGAGTTCCCAACATGTATTCTTCCAAACAGTTGTATATTTGAAGTAGTGTTAAACTGAGAGAAAGAAACATATGGCAAAGGAAAATTACACATGTCATAATGAGAGCTAGACACCTGATCATCACAACATTGCTGGCTAAGTAGGCACATTGATATCTCCCCCTTTGACATGGCTAATTAGCCATGAACACACTACAGTCTATAATTGCCAATAATTATGAATATTTCAACATATTTCCCCTCCTGAGAAACCCAAGTCCCCTTGTCACATTCTTCCTCAGTCTTGTGCCCCTTCCTCTGCCATCAATCATGTTAGTCATCACCTTCCACGCCCTCTCTGCCATCAATATCTGTTGTCCACGCCATCAACTACCATCAATCTCATTTGTCATTGTTTTCTCCCACCCCTCTGCCATCACACTGCCATCATATTATTTGTCATTGCTCCTTGTTATCAAACCATCATTAATATCGCTTGGCATTGCCTCTCTCACCTCTCTGCCCATCATTCTTGCTCAGCATCCTCTTTCTCCAACCCTCCACTCATTAATCTCGCTTGGCATTGTCTCTCCAACCTCTCTGCCATCAATCTCCCTTGTCATCACTGCATCAACCATTCCAACAATGAATTCCACACTCCCTCCATCATTCCCATAGATTATACTAAGTCCTACTCCACTTATTGACCTTGTCATTTACATGTATTCAATAGAATCCTTGTATTGTCCTTATCAAATGTGAGATGTATTTATTGAATGTATTCAAATTTATATTTCTAAACTATTCATATAATGAAGACCCTGTTGTTGTTGTTGGTGATGGCAGCAGTGGTATTCACAAAGTCTTGTTCTTGTGTGGGCCCCATTTCATCCCAGCATCTTTGCTCTTTTTGTGTTGCCTGACACCAGCTACTGCAGTGCCTGGGGCTGAGCTGGTGGCATGCAGAGCTGTCATATTGATGCACATTGAAGGGCTCAGGACTGTGGCTGACATGGCAATGAGAAGGGCCTCAGAGACATTGGTGGCAGTGGGAAGGGCTTCAGAGACATTGGCCTGGTCATCCTAAGGCATGGAGGATGATGTGTCCTGGCCAGCGGAGACCTGCAATTCTACAGGCTCTGAGGAAAGTGCTGCCAATGGGAGATGTCATAGATGAAGGATCAGGGGCGGATAGTGTTGCTATAGAGCATGATGAGTACAATTATAATAGGAATGCATCTGACTTTGCAGCATAATAAACAGTCTGCCATCTCTTCCATTCCTCCTGGTCCATCTTACAAAAGTAGGTTGTCTTGGATGTCTATGCACCAAGAAGGACATTGACCTCAGCATGAGTGAGCTCACTTGAGGAGCAGAACCAATTGATTGGCCATTGTTTCATGACGATGCCATAGGGAATTGTGATCTTCTTGTCAAATCCGATGTAAACCATTCAAACTTTGCTGATTATTGATTCTAGAAACACAAACTTTAACTGAGCACATGAATAATTGGGTTATGTATACTTACCAAGCTCACCATTGATGATCTCCTTGAGCTTTGACCACAGTTCTATTGTCATTGAAGTATACTTGTTGACCATCCCTGAAATGTGAAAATGTTATGTCAGCAGGGAAATCATAGAATAGTAAGAAAAAACAGACCTTCAACACCAGAAAGACAGTATGCTTTGAATTGTGCTGTGAACTCAGCAAGCGTCAATTTAAATTGATGGAATGGAAAATCTAACATGTGATCCAATGTCCACATGGCATAAAGGTGGAGGAAAGAGTCCATGGAACCCTGAGAGGCAAGGAGGGGCATCTCTGTACCTGTGTGCACGTGAAGTGCAGATATCTATATACAACATTAATTAATGGTGTGGCATCAAGACAAGATATACTTTCATAACTCTCAATGTGCAACAAGCTCTGCCTGGCATCCAAGAATGACTCCAAAGTAATGTTCTGTTGCTCATAGGTGATGCTGTCTTGGTGTTGCTTGAGTTCTTTATGAGAGGGTCAGTCAGCGCAATCTTTTCCTCTTCAATCATTGCATTCCACTTCTTCTTAAGGCAGGCAGACAGTTGATGGGCTTTGAGAGGATTTTTGGTGTTTTCTACATGAAAAGAAGCTGTCAGTAGTGTCAGTTGGTAATCACATCATGAATTCTTACCTTCAATCATGCATTTGGCTTCTGCATGCATAAACACGTTCCATCTCGAGACTGCCTGTGACTCAACTTTCAGATGGCCTACCTGTAAGATGTCTTTTTTGTACCACTGCAATGTATGGCCACTGAATTCTGTGTGCAGCTTGATGGCTTCCTCCTTGAGTTTGTCAGCAGCAGCCTAATGTGCCTCCTGGTACAATTGGCATTGGTCATGCCTCTTCTTGGCTGCTTTGCATTTATCAGCTGTGGTCTTCTTTTCAGCAACATGCTTCTTCTTGAGTCTATAGGGCTGGCAAAGGGAATTTGCAAGAATCTTGCATGAAATGCTTTGATAACGTTTGGGAGCTTCAATGACAGCTGAAGGTGGGGCCATTGGATAGAATATGTTGAAACAAACAGAAAAATTTGTTATTTGTACACAGCAAGTGGAAATACATGTGATATTCATCTACAAAACTCACCTGACAATATTGTTGAAGAGCCATTTGGCCTCTCAACATGGCAAACCTTCAAAGCATGTAATGCAGACAAATTTGAGTTGCTGTCCTTGTGCTTTGAGCCAAGCATGCTCAATTGTGTTGACTGCTAGTTGATCAAAGCCATGACAATCAAGATAGGTGTTGATTATGGTGCCAAAGTCAACTGTGCAATGGATGGGCAGGATGCTTGAGGAATGGAAGATTGGTCAGATTTCACCAGCAAGGTTGCAGACATTTTGATAGACAAAAAGATCCTCTGTTTCAGAGCAGGCAAAGATTGAGGTGGTTGACACAAAGGACATGCAATAAACTATATAACTTTGTCAATAGTGAGAATGAAAATGAATTCAGATGACATACATTGCAATTTAACGTTAGACATCTCAAAAGATCCCATACCATGAGAATGGCTGGCTTTCAGCAGTGAAGCATTGAGCTTAGTGGGACTTGAAGGTGGCTTGCTCTTCGGGGAAACTGTCTTGAACAGAGTCAACTTGAATGGAGTCGAAGCATTCAGTATCAATTAGCTTGATAGGATCCACGTATAGGAGTAATAGGAGATTAGCTACAGGGTCATAGTCTGTAATGTCTGAACTCAACTGAGACTTGAAACAAGAGAAATAACATAAGACTCACAATGGTCAGGAGTTTTGTCACCTCTAAAGTTAGTGCCTTTTGAAACCAGATACATCATAGTGCCGCATAAAGTAATGAAGGGATGGTAGTTAGAATAACAAGCTGGTTGACCTTGGAGCTGGACTTGAGTGTTGTCTACACCATTCCTGAAGAAGACAAAGTCAGGATACTGATTACTGCTGATCAGTAGCAAGGAAAACATACCATTCTGTGTAAATTCTTGGTAATCTACCCAGATAAACTGCCCAGTAGTTGCCTTGAAAACATGATATGAATTGTGAATGAAAGATACAATCTTGCATGGCCACTGCATCCAGCTTCTCCTCAACCATACGTTGAATGAATGCTTGAAAGCCACTAATCTGTGTGGCCTCTTTGGGAGAACAACACTTTATTGGCATTGAGAAGAGGTCATGATATTCATCTTGGACAATGAAAGGACTCCCAAGACATCATCAATCACCATTGAGGCTCACAGAAGATACAAGGAAGACTTACAACTTGACCTTTAGTCCAGGACTGGAACCGCCTAGAACGACAACTCGAGGCATGGTCAACATGAGACAGAACAATGATGGTGTGAGAAAGAAAGTGAGAATGATTTATTGAACATCCAATCAACTGTGACATCACAAGCTTGAGACTGTACATACTACTTCTCAACTTCGATTATATATTTATATGAAATCCTTTATGCACCTGGACTGACTTTGAGTGGACTGTTCCATATTAATTTATTTCAAATGTTTAATAGAGATTTTTTATGAAAAATGATAAGCTTAAATGTCATGTGTGTTGTAGAATGCAAAGTTAATTGTCATTCACCATGATTCATGACATCTTGACACAACTTCTGAAATATGCATGTAGAATTGCAAAGTAATGAAAGAATACATTATAGAATTCAATTACAAGTCACTGACCATCATCATTATCTTCATCAGCTTCTGCATCAACATCAATTTTGGCCCTACCATCCAGATTATCCAATACCTGAGGCGAATCAACTGCCATTGAGCCCTTCTTAATTCCAAGTTCAGGTACACCTGAGAAGCCAGTGAGAGAACAGATCTGGGAGATCCTTGTGAAAAGATGTGTATTGACATGTTGATGGTGCACAACAAATTCATGCACTGCACCATAAATAAGTGGGTTGGATGTCTTGATCTCAGGAAGTCATCTTGAGAAGAGTACTTGTTCATCAACAATTGATGTGTGAAGTTGGTGAACCTCAACATTACAGTGGATAATCTCCTTGTAGGCCTGTTTAACCTTTTGATCTTGTTGAATTAACTCACAAGTCATAGCCTTGGCCCAGGGCTTCTCCCATATATCCTGATTCATGTCATGTAGAAGTTCAAAGTCCTCAAGAAAGGTATAATAGGACATATGGGACCAATCAATTGTCGGTTGGAGGGGGTCAAGTTCAAGTGCGGCCTTGTTGTATGTGGCAATAGCATTTCAAATGGCTTGACAATGGGTCTGGAGGGACTTTGCAATATGTGTGCACATTTTGTAGGCTCACAAAAAATTAGCATACATTACAAATGAAAGAGAAGAAAGCTTATCTATATAGCTAAGATTGAGCTTCTGAAGCTCAAAAAGACGTTGAATAACAAGCTTTTGGACCTTGTCAAGCGCTTGTTCATACTTCCACTGCATAATATACTTGGACATCTCAATGAACTCAGGGGAGGAGAAAGTCCAACATTGCTCTTGAGAGATACTGAGTTTTTCTTTGAGGATGGTGATGTCATGAGTCAATTTGTCTTGGTGCTCATCAGTGTAGCAGCATTCCATTTCTTGCTTCTGTGTTGTTGACAATGCTGATGTGTAGGTGTCCCCTAATACATCATCAGGGGGTCAAAATCAAGAAAAGGTTATTTGCAACCTGGTACTTTTCTCTGGATGATATAAGTATGTAAGAGTCACTGAAATATCTTGACATTTATTTGAGTACTCACTCCGCTTCATGAAGTTCTCGCAATCGCTCAACATATGTGATCTTAACAGCATGTCCTTTGGATTCCTTCCCAAGTGTGGAAAAGTAAGTCTTCCGTTCAATTCACCATTTCTCAAGGTCCATGGCATTGATTTTAAATTCTTCTAGTGCATGTGTGAGCTCAGTCCTGTCAACATAGATGATTTTGCATGCTTGTTTATAATTGTTGTATAGCATTGTTGCAAGAATTTCATACTTTTCTTTATCCCATTGATGGAAGAAAAGGTTGATAAAAATGTGCTGACAATATTTTGACATGTAGCACATCACCGCACCAAGTTGATTGGGGGAGCTAAAAATATGTTCAAGAGTCTCAAGGTCTTCTAGTCCCATTCCTTCAATGTTGCTGGGATGGTGTTGTACCTAACATTGAAAATTGTGAGAATACCTGTGAAAGGCATTGACGCAACAGTGGAACCCCTGTTCCTTGAACAACTTGCCAAGAGAGCTCCAATCAATGGTGCCTTCTAGAATGCACCCAACATCGTATGCAAGAATAAAACCAGGTGGCAAGACATTTAGTGCCTTGGCTAAGACAGCCAAGGGATATTTTGCTCTGTCATATGTACAGATGTCAGTAGTTAAGTATGAGTGTTATAAGAATACATACAGTTCTCCCGATTGCACCATGTCAACGGTCCACAGAATTAAGCCATGGCAGCAGGCACTTGCAAAAATACCTGATTCATTGAAGATAGCCCACATTTTTTTGTTTGACTCAGCAGCTACAGCTTTCCAGTTGTCTGCACAAGGTGTACGAGCAGTAGGCGCTGTAAAGGTGACCTCTGGAGGCTATGGCTCAATCACACAGCTGGCAGAGGGAGATCCAAAGGTATATTCAGTACTGTACAGTGTCTACAATCATAACTACA
>JAGGAR010000149.1:0-18682 GCA_017657315.1 Termitomyces sp. K1Ag | reverse complement strand
TTTGATGAGAAAGGCGCTGGAGATGAAATGACAGTCACAAACGATGGTGCATATATTCTCCCTCGGCTACTCAGCTTTTAAAGAGACTTACAATTACCTTAGGTTCAAGATTGGCATTGATCACACGCAGAGAAGATCATAGCCACCCCCTGCACATATATGACATCAGAGGCTCGGAGCGTAAAGTCACTGCATCCATAGAACTACCTTCCTTCCCCTCAGATATCGAAGGTGAAATCACTAGTGCATCCTTCAGTCCCGACGGCATTTATCTGGCAACGGGCCGTAATGACAATTGCACCCACGTTTACGATTCGCGATTCCTCGACCGACTCTTGTTTGAATATAAGCACCACGGCTCACCGCGGACTCATCCAGGTAGCCATTCTTATGGTGTTGTTAAAGTGCAATGGGTGAATGAGGATTCGGTACTACCTTTTGGCCTCGTAACTGGCGGCAATGATGGTGAGTTATTCGTGTGGCTTTAGTCTCACTATAAGCCCTTAACGTAATTTCCGTAGGCTGTGTACGCTTTTGGAACCCTCAGCAAGCCGACAGCAATCCGCGTAATGGCAGTATCCTCGCAGAAATCAATTCGGATGTAGCCACGTTTTCCATCGGGAACAGGTACAAGGGGGAACACCCGATAGTTGTGTACGCCAGTCTTCATCACGTTTCTAGCATCGGTTTTTGCTAATGTACACCCTCAGTGGTGACAGCTCTGGAGAAGTTGCAATATTTGACTTTGCTCCTCAAGGGTACCATTCGATATATCGATAGTTTGATCTTTCACTTCTTTCTGCTTTCATTTATTGACTATGTATCGTGTCGAATCTTTGTTCTCCAGTGTTGTACGTTACATTTTTCTGGATTGCAATGAGGATCAGAGTCCAGACCAAGCCGTTCAAACATCCCGGCCGTATGTCAGAATACCAACTCCGCTTGAAACATTCATGGTGTGTTATGATTATCTGTTTTGAGAAAATGAGAGAGAAATATGTCTTCTCTTCACATATAAGGAATGTCCAATACACCTATAATTCAAGCACTGAGTACTGAGTACCAAAGTGCTAAACTTCTAACAGGGCTGAGAAATGTGACGACGCTTCCGTTGGCGCCGATGCCGAAGCAGCCGACGATGTCAGCAAATTCTCAGGCTCGAAAACTTGTTCTGAATAGTTTCGAGAGGGTCAAGTAAAAAGTGAGATTCAAACGTATTCTGCGCTGATTTCGAAGACTCAGTCTGAACTTGGAATCATCGAAGAATTTCAGAAAACGGAGAATTGCCGTCATACGGTGGCTTGCGAAGAGCCACATCAGAAGGCAAACACTCATCCTGTAAGTAGAGCTCCACAAGTCAGCTGTTAACGGAGGAACTTGAGGGACACGCATGGTGTCAACTAGTGTCAGCTGTAGTTCTGTCGGTGCCTGGATTAGAAATTGTTCTCCCAGGTTTTCCCGGAATACTTATGTCAAGAAGAATGCGCGAAGACATCTCGAGCTCCCTGCGATCCTCTCTCCATAATGTCTACTGCCGCCGGTGCCCCGTCTAGCCCGCTGTTCCTGGGTTTGGATCTATCTACCCAACAACTCAAAGCAATTATCATAAACGAGGATACAACTGTTATTCACGAATCGTCTGTCCACTTCGATAACGATCTTCCGGCGTATGGAACGACCAATGGTGCTATCCGTGGTCCTGGTAAAGGGGAAGTTACTTCCCCTGTCGCGATGTGGCTCGATGCTATCGATCTCTTGTTCCAACGCATAAAGGCTGGGGGTGTCGAGGTCAGCAAGATATCGGCCATCTCAGGTGCTGGCCAGGTGAGCGAACATGATGTTCTGCCATTAAACCTGCTGAATTAATGCATCGAATGTAGCAACACGGGTCCGTTTACTGGTCAAAGAATGCAGAGTCCCTTCTCTCCTCGCTCGACCCTACGCAATCTTTGGTCTCGCAACTATCACCTGCTGCCTTTTCGCTGCCCAATGCCCCCATCTGGCAAGATTCTTCCACAACTCGAGAATGTAAGGAACTGGAGGAAGTTGTCGGAGGAGCGCAGGCACTAGCCGATCTCTCTGGCAGTCGTGCATACGAACGCTTCACGGGCAACCAGATCGCAAAGGTTTGATGCATACTTTTGGAATTTTCTTCTTCAAAACTCTAAACCTTCTGCATAGATTCGTCGTGTAAATCCTGAAGCCTATGCGGCGACATCTGCGATTTCTCTTGTCTCTTCTTTCATCCCTTCTGTCTTCATCGGACGCATCGTACCCGTGGACATCTCAGATGCGAGTGGCATGAATCTCATGGACGTCATTACATGCAAGTGGAGTGATGTTCTTCTGGAAGCCTGCGGTGGTCCTGAGTTGAGGTCGAAACTGGGTCCTGAACCAGTCATCGGAGGCACTGTACTAGGAAAAGTCAGTAAATACTTCGTCGATAAGTGGGGACTTAGCCCTGGTAAGTTCTCCTTACTTTCTTAGATTGAAACTGGTCCTTATTTTTTTAGATTGTATCGTCGCGCCTTTCACCGGTGACAACCCTGCCTCGGCTATCGCGCTTGCAGCTTCTGGTGACGCTGTCCTCTCTCTTGGCACATCCACTACATTTCTTCTCTCCATCCCCGGCGCAGACACTCCCCCTAAGCGTTTCACAACCTCTCATCTTCTCTCCCATCCTACCGATCTCAAGGGGAAAATTGCCATGCTCTGTTACAAGAACGGAGCTTTGGCACGCGAGCAGGTTCGGGACCATTATGCTGACCGTGATTGGGACCGTTTCAACGAGCTCGTCGAGGCGACCCCTCCGGGTAATAATGGAAACTTTGGATTGTACTTCCCCCTTCCAGAGATTATCCCACCTGGCGTTGTAGGACAACATGCATTCCATGTCAACGAGAACAGTGCCACTCCGACACCGATCGACGATCTGCCGGTGGGTGCCCACCCTCGTGCAATCCTTGAATCACAGTTCCTCTCCATTCGCTCCCATATTGAGGCCATTCTTCCGGAGCACTCCCTTGATCTTCATCACCTTGTCGCTACCGGTGGATCATCCGCTAACCAAACCATTAGGCAGATCGCAGCTGTACGTCTTGATTTTTCCTCATGACAGTCGATACAATTTTTCCTGATTGATTACTATAGGACATCTTTGGCGTGAAAGTCTATGTGTCCTCCACAAAGGAGGCAGGTGGTATGGGAGGTGCACTGTTGGCCAAGTATGCTTGGTGGAAAGCCGCACGTGGCGGGAAAGGTTCATTTGAAGACATGACAGGAGGAGAGATTACCGGATTGCGTTGCGTCGCAGAGCCGCGCAAGGAGCTTACTGAGGGTTATGAGAAGCTGGTGCATTTATATCAAGCTTGCGAGGATCAGGTTATTCAAAAGACTACATAAATGGTGTCGGACGTTTTTATGGTGTTACATATTTATCGAAGTGGATATTGGAGGTACATAGATGAGTTTCAGGGTTGTCATGTGTGGGTAGCCTGCTCCAAATTTACGCCGCATCACGAATTTCTTTTGGTGCCAAAACATATGTCAAGAGCGGCACTCTGTGTTCCCGCACTTCATCGTCGCTTTCATTTCTTCCTTTTACGAACATCTACCAGAGCATCTAACAGGCACCTTGTTTCGTTCAGATCCTTTTCATCTGGTGTCAAGGCCGGTCACGCCATGGAAACTCAGAGTAGTTTGAAGCACGCATTACCAGAGGAGGATATTTCGGAGTCTGCAAGCAAACGGTTGAAACCGCTTGATTTGGAGCCAGATACACCTGCCTCTTTTCCAACTGCAGAGTCCGAGGGAGCCGCAGATGGACCTCAAACGACGAGAGAAAAAGTGACAGGCGATAGCGAAGTCGCTACAGAATCAACAAAAGGTCCCAAATCGAAGGACAATCGCGCCCGTTCAAAGAAGGAAGAAAGGAAAACTGGCCGTCGCCGTCGAGGAACTCGTAACGAGGAGGCGACCGTAGAGGGAGCGGCCGTTTCAGACCAGCCCAAAGCGCCTCGTCTACCAAAACGACAATCTGCCCTTCTGATAGGTTTTTGTGGCTCGGGCTACAGTGGGATGCAAATGTATGTTACCTATAAAGCTTCTTCATGTTTGAGTTCATCCCTTCTCTGCCAGTCAACCCGATCACTCAAAGACGATTGAGGGTGTACTCTTTCAGGCTTTGGTTCGAGCGGGTGCTGTCTCTCAAGACAACGCGGACGATCCAGTGAAGGTTAGGGAATCTACGACCTTTTTTCAATTTCTCCCGTCACGACTTCTTTAGATTGGGCTTGCACGAGCGGCTCGTACAGATGCTGGGGTTCATGCGGCAGGAAACTTGGTCTCACTCAAGATGATCACAACCATACCCGGTGTGCCAGATGTGGTGGCTCGTATAAACGAAGAGTTACCTCCAGAGATTCGCTTATGGGGTTTTGTATGTCCTTCCTGTCCCAACAAAGATTATGCCTCATTCCAGACTGATTGTAGACTCGCGTTCAAAATTCCTTTAACGCCCGTTTGTCCGTTGCCATATCTATGTTGTCGCTCAATGGGGTCTCTCTCAACCTCCAGCTGAACCACCAATACATGCAGGATTTGCGATAGCCGAAAGTACACGTACTTCTTCCCAACGTACCTACTGATCCCCCCAAAGCCCGAAAGCGGCCTCGATCATAGCCTGCAACAATATGCAGCGGCACAATCTCCCGACACCACGGAGTCGTCAAATGCAAAAACATTTCATCCTTTCTGGACAGGCGTGGATCTGTCCGGCCATGAAGGGGAGTTGGCGCGAAAACGCGCGTGGAGGGTCGGTCCAGAGCAAGTTCAGCGTCTAAGAGCAGCTGCCAAAAGATTTGAGGGTACCCACAACTTCCACAACTTCACGGTTGGGCGCGATTTCAGTGATCGTAGCAATCAGAGACACATGAAGAAGATTGAAGTAAGTTGGCTACCATGGTCTCATAACTCGACGGATTGACGTCTAACCCCATCCAGATTGCAGATCCAGCCGTTTATGGTGAGACCGAGTGGATCAGTGTTCTTTTCCATGGCCAAAGCTTCATGTTGCATCAGGTACTCTCATGGGTTAGGATATTAAAATTGTGTTAACTTTCTTTCAGATTGTAAGCCGTGCCTCTGAAGCCTTACTCGGACTAACAGCGCGTCATTCTTAGCGTAAAATGATGTCTGCACTCGTGCTGTCATGTCGAACGGACACCCCAGAGCAAATCATTGACGAGGTTCGTTACGTCTCATATCTTCAAAAGTTCATCACAAGTTCATCACTCAGTCCGGCAACAGCTCTACGGGCCTCGTACTGTTTTCATCCCCAAAATGCCATCTTTGGGTCTTCTACTTGAAGAGCCGATATTCGAATCTTATAATAACAGAATGGCAACGACAATCAACGCAAAACTGGAACCTTCACATCCAGACTACCGGCCACCCATCACTTTCGAATCTTACCGTGAAACCATCAATGCCTTTAAACAAAAATACATCTACGATAATATGCGGCTGGTCGAAGACCGCGATGGGCTGTGAGTATGTCACGTTTCTCTTTGACAGGTTTTGAGACGCGGTTTGTGTAGATTCGACTTGTGGATGCGCCACTTAGATGCATACTCCGGGAATGACTTATTGTACCTCAACCCGAAAGGCATCATCCCTCCGCAATCAATCATCAAGAAAACCGAACGTCGAGAAAATCCGTTCCGAGAGAAGAAGAGGTTCGATGCAACAAGCTTCTCTGTAGACGATGATGCGGCAAAGGCGGTGGGCGACGAGGACGAAGAGGAAGAGTCTTTGAGCAAAAAAGATCTTGCGGATACAGAGGGGTAGCATTACGTATAAGTTATCCTTATATGTGATATTCAATAAAGGCATCTATTATGACTGGAACTTGCGCATGGTTTGAATCTCATCGAGTAACGCCTGAAGCCGATCGTCATCTATCTTCACCAGACTTTCGGAACAAGTTTAACGAACAGGAAGAGGACAACAAAATGCAATGTACCTTGGTATGATGCTCTTTGCTTCTTCTGCGTCTGCGGGACAAAGATTCGCAATCTGGGCCGTCTCGAACTGCGTCAATGCAGGCTCTCTTCGTAAGGTTCTATTGTATATATAGTTATAAGTTCGAGGATATCGATGCAAGACGGACGACACATCACATACTCTCGTACAGCACTGGCAGAGTCAGTGGTATTAAACTTTGCGAAAGTCTTAACATATTCCAGCGTCTTATTATACACTCTGCATGGATACATCAAAGGAAAACACAGTATCATTCCAAGAGGAGGCATACACAGTATCAGGCGCGTCCTTGTCCCGGTTCTCCAACAGATATTTGACCTCGGAAATCAAGAGGCAACCAGCATTGTTGAACTCTACATGACGACGAGATTGGAAAGAGTGGCGCAAACAGAAAAAGTCAAGTTCGCTCTAACCTGGACCAAGCCTTAGCGCAGAGGCGTCCTCTTCCTCAGTGTTTGGTCGGTGCTTCAGTCGAGGAGTGGTCATCGAGGTTCAACGTTTTCGGCCCTTTTGTTTGTAACAAAGACGCCAATCAGACAGCACCAAATACCACGCAAACATCTCGTTTCTCCTTGCGGTAACTCTCAAGAAACATGATACGCGTTGTACCCACAAAAGCAAGTCAAAAAGTCAAACGAGATAAAAATCTATCCGAATGTATCGCATGTTCTCGAGAGAGAGGTCCCTTGGACTTTCTGGATAACTTTCTGCCATGGCCGCCGACATTAGCGACAGTTTGGCGGCAGTGTCAGGCTCTACTAGATGGGGCCCGGGCAACAATACCCTGTGTTGTTCATCCCAATCACCCAAGTCCAACGCTTTTCGCGTTGCCCACTGGCATGGCTGGCGGAGTCAGAGTCATTTTTGGCGCCGTGGCGCCATGGCCACAGCGATATCTAATCTGATATGCGGTTTGCTTCCGAACTGTCAAGAGTGAAATGACCTACTTGAACGACATGTCAGCAACTGACGAGCACAAAATGCACTTCTCTGGTAGGATTTTGATGAATGATAGAAAACCATACTCGATACGATATCCGAGGGTAATACTCAGCAGATTTCATGATAAGGATTGTTGCTCGCGACAGGTCTTGGGAGGAGACACGGCGGAAGCATGTTATGATGTACCGTAGTTCTAAATGTTTCTGCGTTCGAGTTATCATTTTTTGGCAAGATACCTCGACTATCTTGGCGCTCAGAGTCATAGATAGACTCAGACGTTGATCCACCTATTACTGACCATTAGCGATACTCGAAATCATGATGGACTCCTCTCTTGTCACCCAGCCTTCGAGGCATCTCGTGTGGCTTTCCTACAGGTCAGCTATACATGTTGTCTTGACTCATGGCGCTCCGCTATTGCCGAGGAGACAAGAACAGGAGAGCAAGAAGGGGTTGACGAGATGTTTCAGGAGCAGGGGCAAGAAGAAGAGTAAAGCCTGAGGTAGACTTCATAACAGGCACATTTCACGATAAGACTTTATTATCCTCTGCAATTCATATAGCCTATGCTTGATATTCCCTGATGACGGTAATTGGGACATCACCAGATAGGATACGAACGTAAAGACAGACATCACCCCACAAAAGCAACAAAAGGGGTCAAAAAAGCACACAAAGAAGCCAAGAGTCTATTGTTCGATTGTTCTACTATCGCATATATATATAATCTCGAACACGAAGAAGCCCCTAAAACAATGGAAATACAAAAAAAAAAGAGACGCGATTTGATAGCAAGGTAAATCACAGAGACATCAACGTCAACAGTCGTATAATCTTCATACCTACGAATTTACACCGCCAACGCCTCCTTTGGCTGGCACTCCACTCCCGCCCCCATGCCGTCCAAAGACATAGCCTCCATCTGCTCGACTAGGCCCGCACTCGTTGCACGCTCACGCTCCTTTTGGTTATCCTTCTCCTGCGGCTGTTGCTGTTGCTGCTTTCCAGGAGCAGGGCGCTTCAAAAGCTTGGGATTGAACAGCTCAGCAGATGACTACATCAAATGATCAGCCCAAATGAACATATTAAACATCCAGACTGCTCACCTTCGGTGGAGGCCTCTCAAACGCACGGTCGCTATCCTCCGCACCATCCACCGGTGGCGGGGAACCAGCAGCAAGCCCATTACTACCCGCCGACTGAGGATGATGCACGAGTGCATTAGCAGCATTGTGCTGCGGTCCCTGCCCGGGACTCATCAAACGTATATTACGCGCAGACGCATTGTTGCCCCACGCGCCCGACACCACAGGCATGCGTTTCTCCGGCGCTACTCCGCTCCCTGACGACAGAGGCGGAAACTCGGTAGGCGATTGCAGCGATGCCGGCTGTTGCTGTGTAGTCGAGTTGTTGGAATTGTTGTCGGTGTTGTGATGGTGAAGATGGTGCCCGTTCCCGTTGAGGTTTCGCGATGAGCTCGAGATGGGCGACATGGTGCGGGAGGTACTGTGTGAGTGGTCGCGGTGCCGTGGCTGGGTCGGGTGCAGTGTAGGCTGGGGCTTGAGGCCGACGGCCCAGTCTGGGCGAGCAGGAAGCGGATGCTGGGAGGATGTAGTCGATGTGTATGTCCGCCGTGATGACGAGGAAGTTGTCGATGATGACTGCAAGACGTCAAAGATGAGCAGATGAAAGCACAAAAAAAAACAACTCACAGCAGTTGATGCAACATCGTCACAGTTTGACGAACGGCTAGTCACCGAACTCGTAACACTATTGCTGGACGTCCTTCTCGTGTTATTCAAACGCGGTCCTATCGTCTCTGTCGGGGATGTGACGTGCCCGCCTTGCCCGATCCCAGGACCATAACTCCACGCCCCTCTTCCTTGATTCACACCCGGCGTGTTCCTCCCCTTCCCTCCACTCACACTATTGTGCCTGTGCGAAATCTTCCCTCCATTCACCGGGCTCGTCGCCCCACTCGCATTCCTTCCATTATGCTGTCCCGGCACACTTCCATTCAGTGATCTCGGCACATCATAGGTCCCCTGATTGTTGATGTGCCCGGGGGGCGATTCCACTTGAGGACCGGCGGTGATCGGATAGTACCCCGGCATGGAGTACGCATACTGAGGGGGCATATACGGGTATTGGGATGGGTTGTGCATGGGCGGGGGAGGCGCACCTGGAGGAGGCATTTGCGGGGGATGTGGCATGGGCGGGGGCTGCATGGGATGGGGTGGAGGGGGTGTCCATGCGTATTGATGCGGGTACATGCCGCCACTGTACGGGTCGCCGGTTGATGGGGTGGATGGGTCAGAATGTGGCGTATGTGGAGGAGGTGGAGATGGGTATGGATATTGGTAGTATGGATAGCCGCCATAATATGCATTGGGAGGCATGCCTGGGGGCGGGTATGGATACATGTACTGAGAAGGGTTGTACCCAGTGGGGGGATGCTGTGAATGGTCGTAATAGGTGGTCTGGTTCGGCTCATAAATATTTGGATATGTGAAGGGTGACGGAGAAGACGCCCTCGAGTTTCGTGAGCTGCCTTGATTACTATTATAATGACCCGAGCGCACGGACCGGGACGAGGACGACGCAGAACCGTTTCTGCCGAGATGTCTCGAATCCCTCTTTTCTCGGCTGGGGGCAGAATACTCGCTCTCGGTTGCAGGAGAGCTGACAGACTCGTCTGGATCGCCAGAGACGCTGCTTCCTCCACCGCCGCTGGTCGAGCCTGAGGCCAGGCTGATGGAGGAAGAACTAGCGCTCATGTCCTTCTCCTTTTCTTTCTCCTCAAAACCCATGAAAATGCGAGAACGTGCCTCTTTGTAGGCAGCCTCACGCTCTTCTATGGTCATTCGTGACTTGTTGCTGCGGCCTGTTGCATTACTGCGGCCACCCAGGCTGCCAGACTCGGAGGGGTCGGCGTCTGAAAGGTCGCCTTCATCACCGGCTACGGAGCCTGCCTGGGACTGGGTCCTGTTGGGGCGACGATCCGGCGGCGACCGGCGCATGATTTTGAAAGCAGGAGCGCTTGTTGATTCTGGGGGAACAAGGTCACACAATTTCCGTGCTGGGCTGTTGGGGGCATGAGTTGGATGAAACAGGGGAAATAAACTATGGGCGTACATCCTGCTTTCAGCGGTGGCGACAACGAAGATGCCCTTGCTGGCGGGATCGTTTTCTGGGGCGAGCTTGTAGTAGGCTGAGCAGCGATGGACGAGGAGACGTTGGTAGGACGTGGAGGGCGTCAAATCGATGCGAGGCCTGTGAAGAATGAGTGTGGTTGGACAAGTGCGCGTGGGGGAGAAACGAACAGACCTGCGATCGTTTATGAGAGCCTCCATGAGCTCGCCGAGCTTGAGGACATATATCCTGTCTTTGCTTCTAAGTGCTTCTAGAATCTGGGGATCGACGTCGGGGTCGAGGTCGAAGCGGGGGGCAGAGTCGAGAGAGACAGAGGGCGGGAACGACGGGGGCGGGTCGGTAGATAGGGCGGGTCGCGAAGGAGAGTCGAGGAGCGGGGGCGGGGACGACATGGGAGTGGGCAGACAAGCTTAGCAGAGGCGGGCTGGCTAGTGGATGATCGCCATCGTGGTCCTCAAGATGGTCTTCACTCAAAATCTATCTTACACAACCGTGGGTAAATTCTATCTATTTATCTATCACACATGCACCGCATCATACACATTGAAGCCAAGGCTATAGCCACTCAGTATCTGCGCGCCACATCACAAGTCCACTTACCAGAACACAAATATCATCCCTCCATACCCCACCAGCCCCAGTGCCGCCCTGTTGAGATACTTCTTGCGATCGTCGTTCCGCGTCAGCTATTACAGCCTCATCAGCGCCTCGTGCCAAGCCCAGTCGCCTGCCCACTTGCCTTCCAATAGAACAATCCAGGCAAGATAAATGAAATCGTCGTCGACCCAGTCGACCCCACAAAGGCCAGCACTGCCTCCGACGTCAGCGGACTGTCTACATGACAAAATACTACTTGCCCAGTTGCAGATTATCAACAAAGTAAGCAATCGTGAAGCCTGCGCCGATGATGACAGACGTCAGCAGCGCGTGTCGCAACGCCGACATCTCCGACTCGGCGTGGTCCTTGTCAACATCAACCTCGTCTTCCTCTGTTAGATCTTTGGGTGCGTGGTGCCCAGATTGCAGCACTTTGTCCAGACAATTCCGGCAAGGGTGTACCTGCAGGGCATACGAAGACAGCACCGATATGACAATCGCAACTTGTCCAAGTGCAATGAACAACGACGTCTGAGGATACATTGCAATGATGTTTGCTCCAACCTACCAACTCATCAGCCGATAACCAATAACATAACAGTTAACCTACACTGGAGCCAAAAGTCAAATATCCAAATACAGCAATCACTTCGTACGTGATAATCGCAGAGCCAATCGATCCACCGATAATTACGTTCATCCGGGCCTGTGTATTACTCCTGACTTCATTATACATCGGGAAAAGCTTACAAAAAACCAAGTCAACAACACATCTTCCAACTACGCCAATCACTCACATTCTGTGCACAGGTGTACGCAAACACCTGTATTGGAAACGTCGACACAAAGCGGGGCGTGAACTTGATCAAGTGCACGTCACCTCGAGGAGGCATGCCCGACATCGGCCAAAAGTAGCACACGACCACAATAGTAACAAGATACGCTGTTAGCCAGCTGTTAGCGCCGCATTTAAATTTTTAGGCACACCCTGATCGAAGTCGACCAAATAGGCAAGTCCACTGACCTACGGAGAACAGTGCAATATAGCTCGTGTGACGCAGGCTGTCCAGCCGCCGAAGGAACGCAAGTGGTCCAAGTGCAACCATGAAGATTGTGATCCAGTTGGAACCATTCAGCATCCAGGGAGGGGGCAGTGTCGTGGGCGGTGTGAGGACGTGATAAAACGACTGGACGACATTCGGCATAAGACCCTTGACGATAATCAAATAACTGTTGCACCAAGTCAATAGCCACACGACAAGTATTGAAGGAAAACATCATACCTGATAGATACTCCAAAACACTTGATGGCAATAGCAGCATCAAAGAACACCGCTGCGCGCGGAAAGGTGAGCTGAGCAACACTAAAAAACGACGCGCGGCGGTGTGGTGTGTACGTGGCGCAAAGGGACAAAAGGTACAACCCAAACGCTCCTACAACGCCTGAAAACACGCATGTGAGCACGCCGGGGATCATACCGGCCGAAGCCATAGCCTAATACAGGGAACCCCATGAGCTTCTTTACTTAGTAAGAGCACCTAATGATATACTCACCAATGGAAACGTGAGCATGCCTACATAGATAGAAGGACAAGAAGGAAGGAAACTCAGAGTTAGAAGAGCTGAGATAGCAGATAAGGTAAGTACCAGACAGACACGCACCGGTCCCCATAATCGTGTTGGCCAAGTTGCTAATACAACTCGTAAGACTAGCATGTCCATCGCGCTGCGCGACGACCCTCTTCACGCTCGTATCCGTCTCGCCACCAAGCAACGCGCTCTGCTCGGATCCGCTGCTCGGTCCTGGTTCCGACTCAGCATAAGCCGACGGTCGCACAGCTCCGTAGGTCTGTACCATCTCAAAAGCCTCAGCTTCGTTCTCAGTCTCCTTGTCTACTTCTATGTCTTCCTCTTCTTCTAGTAGGCGTTCCGAACCAAATGGTATAGTCTCCTTGCGTCTCTTATTAGGATTAGACCGAGACCGACGAGCAAACGAGGCTAGTAGGGAGAAGGGGGAGAAAGGCAGGGAGAGCCACGCCAGATTCGCACGAGGTTATAATAACTTCGCGCCTTTTATTGAAATAGACACGCGGGCTCGGGCGACGCGGGAGATAGCGATAACGAGGTTCCGTTTTTCGTTGCTTGAAATAGCACGACGACACTGAGGCGTGTTGTGACTCCGATTCGGAAGGAGCACGTGTCGGATAAGGAGCTGACGTCAAGTTTCAGCGCTCCCATTGGTTCAAGGATCCGGGCCGTAAGGCCGGTACGGAGACGTCTAAGCCTTTCTAAAGTTACGTCTCTTGCGAGTGACTCGAATGCTTCTGTAGACAATGGCAGATCTTCTCGCGTTTCAAGGACTGGTATGGCAGAGCAAGGTGCAAAATGCTCAACGCTACTCACGATGCCGCGTCATCTGCGGCTCTTTTGGAGAACATGAGGCTAGGCCCGGGGAAGGTACCTTCCTGGGACCTGCGTGCGTGGTCTTCCAGGGACCGCCAAACTAATCCAGTTACTCCGTACACCTTTAACATATGCAACTTTGAACTGATATATAGTCAGTCAAGTCATCATTTCTTGGGTTTTGATATAAAGAAACCCGCCAGGCTGCCCTGCTTCTGTCCACCTTTTGCTCCCCCAGTCCCAGATTTAGCCCCCTTTGCCTTAAGAGGCTCCTTCTGCACCGCCGCTTTCGTGTTCGGTTTGGGTTTTGCGGCAGGAGCGGAATCATCATCGCTCTCCTGTTCCATCTTCGCTTTGGCTTTGGCTTTGCCCTTAGCACGTTTCGGTTCAGGCTCCTCTTCCTCGTCAACTGATTCGTACTCTGAGTAGTCTTCAAAGACTGCGAGGATGGGTTCAACGATGGTGCAAAAAGCGAAAAAAGAAAAGGACACGCACCCATGTAGCCCTTTTCGTCAACCCGATTTCTACTCTTGACCACCCTTCGTTTCTTCAAGCCGTTCTTTCCGACGGGTATTACCTTCTTCGGGGCACGCTTCTTAGGCTTTGCCTTCGGTATAGTGACATCGTCCATATCGACGTCCTCGTCAGCTGCGGCCGGCTTTTCCTCTTCTTCTTCACCGTCATCGTTCTGTTCTTGATCAACCTTGCTTTCAGCATGATTATCTCGTGAAACGCGTGTCACTTGGTCTAAAAAAACAACCAAATAAGCTAGGCATACATTTCGACCGTTTGACAAAACTTACCATCGTCAATGTCCATCATCGCAAGCACTTCCTCATTGTCAGAGTCCACAGCTGCCGCGGCGCGGCCTTTCCGCGGCTTGCGTACAGGTTTGGTGACCTCATCCTCCTCGTCATCCGAGATAAGCGCACGCCCTTTCACGCGTACATTTTCCTTGGCATTAGGGAGTGGTGACGCGTGCCTCGATACCACTTTTGGAGATTGTTCTGACTCTTCCTCTGAATCTGATACCTGAAGGGCGGATTTCCGTTTTGTGCCCCTCTGCAAGGGTAAATTAAATACCATCCAAGTTTGTGCAAGTCTCGAGGCATACCTTTGCAGGCTCTGTCGCCTTCTTAGGCTGCTGGGTTTTGACAGATACCGGCTCTTCCTTCTCCTTCTCCTTCTCCTTGTTCTCCTTCAGTTCTTCTTTGACCGCTTTCTCTTTCTTCCCCTTCGCGGCCTCCGTAGATGTGTCCGACTTTTTCTCCTTGATTTTAGCCTTTGAAAAGTCAAGCTTTCCAGTTGCCTTGGGCTTGTCTTTTGGTTTGTCTACAGTGATTTTGTTTTGTTCCTTCGGTTCCGTAGAAGCCTCTTTCTCCTTGGCTTCAGCGGGCGTCGATCTGGATGTTGGCTTAGATCTCGAGGGCCCAGCAACAGGTTGACGCGTTAATTTCGCTCCCCTTAAGGTTGATTGTACAATCTAGAAAGAGTCAGTGCAGATTCTACAGTAAGCAGCATGGTGCACTTCACTTTGATATTCGCGCCAACGATTTTACCAACAATCTGTATCATCTCTTTTGCATCTTTTCCACGATCCGCCGCGCGTACGTGTTCTGTTGGTGTGCAAATATGACCAGCATCCTAATCAACAAATATTGTAGACTTGGGATCTCGAGTGAGTGGGAGACATGAGCTTACGCGTAGCGGGGACGGTGACAAGCTATAGATGTGTATTGAATTTATACGTGTGAATTGAGACTTCGCGTCTGAGCACATCACTATGAACAAGAATAAGCCAGCGAGAGGAAATCACGCACCTTCAAGGTCAGGCTCATTCACGAGTAAGAGCTTCGTCTGTGGCACGTCATCTCCGTCATCCTCAAAATCACCTTCGGCGTCTTTCCCTTCGCCATAGTCCATGTTCATGTCATCCACGTAAGAAGGATCGATTTCGCCGCAAACGAGGTACGTGGCACAAGAAGTTTGTGACCGATACGGAGCGTTCTCATGATATATAGCGAGTTCACTGCATTTATCAAGAAAGAGTGAGCTACCTGAGATCGAATGGCTTACTTTTTCGCGGTATTAACATGAAGGCGTAGCTCCCTGCTGAGAGAACGGTATGTGACCTTGTGAAAGTAACAATTACGTAGCGCCCTCGTCGACCCAAGAGCTACTTACCACATTTCTTTCGATAAAAATTTGCTTAGTCAGGAAGTCGACGATGGGCATAGACGACATTATCTGCTGTCAGTAGAAAGTAGTAGGGTTGCGTCTACAGAGCGTACACTAACATCGTGACAAATTGCAATTGTCGTCACAGTTCACGAGGATAAAGTGTCACGCGTCAAGGATTTCTTGAGTTGCTCGAGAGTACTACTACTTAAACCAGGAGTTGCGAACAGAATATACACTACTTGGATGCATCTACTACTAGCGTAGATGGGACTACTTGGAATGAGAAGAAAACAGGAGAACAGGAGGGTAGCAATATGAATGAAACGAAAACGAGACCAGAGCGCAGAAGCAAAGTTCATGGAAACATGGAAATAGCGGGTGTGACCGTCCAACTTGAAAAGAAACGTTGAAAGTACCAACAATGTTCATGCATCGTTCATGACTTATACTTTTGACGAGCGGTAGCCGAACCTTGCCCCATTCCTCTGGCGCTCAGCGTCCCGAGCACTAGAACGCTGCTTCCGAATATCCATCATTAGCTGTTTGCCTACAGGAGAGAGCTCCGAAGACGATGCTGGGGAGGGGGTGTTCCCAGGCGGTGGGCGGAACACTGATGGCGTCACTGCCGTTCGAAAGAGCGATCTCGATTCAGATTTTGAACGCATCGGGGTCGAAGGAAGTGTGGAGCTGACAGAGAGTTGTGGACCATTCTCCTTGTCAACTTCACTATGAATCGACCGAACGTTGCTTCCTTTTCTTGAGAGACGAGTTGGTGGGCCTATCTCAATGTTGCGCGAGCATGAAGATGACGAGCTATCTGAATGTGTTCGTTTTTGTCGATGCTTGAGAAGAGCAGGAGTGAAAGGATCATTCCAATGGGTCGGGGTAACTTCAGCGTTCGTTTCTCTCTGTGTAAGTGTGGATGCGCGTTTAACTTTATTGCTGCTCGACGACGATCTCCTATAATGGGACCTCGGGCCACGAGGAATACGGCTCGGTGTAGTGGACTTTCCTGAAGGGGTTGGGGCTGTTATGATAACCCTTGCCGGTGCATTAACGAGGTTCTCCATTCTTTGCCCGTTGGGGGCTACCCATACAGTCTCGATAGGATTAGCAGGAATGTTTATTGTAGGAGTGTCGTTGATAGATCGTGACGCTGAGGGCAAGATCATTTGAATATCATCATCTGGTTGGCTAATAGGTCGCATAGGCGTCGTTGAGCCCATAACATCGATAGAATCATCGGAAAAGTAAGAATGTCCTTCATGGCTTCGACGCGGAGATGCTTCATGTGACGAAACACTGAAGGCACTGGGAAGTTCAGGTAGGGGGTGGTCTCGTTGGTGATTGTATGCGGAACGTCTTCGCTCCGTCAAGAATTGGAAGACTTGTGAAGCCCTTTGGGGAGTGGTTGGATCAGAGTGTTCATAGGGGTTCGTCATAGGCTTGATTTCAGCAGAAATAATGGAGTCGGCAAAGCTCAACTCCACTTCCATCGATGAGATATCTGGATTTTCATATGTATTCATAGAAAAGTCATTGTCCGTTGCAAATGATAGGTCATTGTTCTGGTTGGCGTTGGGGGTAGAGGGAGTGGGAAGGTCGACGGAGGATGTAGCAGACGATCCGCTGTCGCCCTCACTATAGTAAAAGGTAAATGCATGAAGCAATGTAAGAGAGAACACACACCCTAAGAATCGCTCGGCCCATGAGATATCACCCTCTGTGGAACCAGCTCCATTGCCATTCCTTGAACTCATGCCTACAGGTTCACCCAGCAATTCGCGTAGGGTAGACCCATTCCTGCGAGTTTGGGGACGCTCACGCTTCTCAGGAGATGGAGGACTATTGGAAAAGGCTTCTTCCGAAATGCGTCCGTTCTCATCATACATGGAGAGTAGACTGGCAACAGAGGGATGCGAGCGAAGCTCAAGGAGATGAGAAGAAACTTCCTTGGGTTGGAATTCTTCAGAGACATGCTCATTCATCGACACATCATCGGGATAGGCTGAATGGGCTTTCTGCGAGTCGATAGGAGTGTGTTGCTTGCGTTTATGGACTGTCACATTGTATGTACCGCGATGGCTAATCGTGCTGCTCGCAATGCTAGTGGTTGATGCTCCGCGAGTTCTCATGGCATTTGCATCTGGAGCTTGAAGAACGTTATTGATTGGATGAGCTACATTTCAGTCTTCAGTATACATCAACCATGAAGCAGGTGAGAACTCACGCAGAGGAGGTAGTGAGGAATATTCTACCTCAGAGACTACTGTGTAACGAGTGGATGAGGAACGCAGAAGGCGACCTATAGCAGCCTCATGCTCTTCCTCTTCAAGGGCACGTAACTTGGCGTCCACGTTGTGAACGACGTCCGGATGCTGTTTCTTGTTCTTCTTGCTGCCAAGTGAGAAGATGCGCTTCAAGAACCCCATAGATAATGTAAGCTGGGCCTGAGCACTCGTCGTTTGCGTCAAAGTCGTCAAGAGTCGTGAAGGTAGAGGGCAAAATGAACTTGAACCAAATACTGTACAAACGCGAACCACACGTGACCGTTTTCTTCTTATTTAAGTACAAGCGATTGCGGCTTCGCCGATGCCTGCATAAGACATTGTTTGTCATCAGATCGTACTAAAGGCATGGGTAATTATAAGTAGATCATAGTGGGGTGAACCGGTCAACATGAACTTGTAACAGCTGAAGCATTGAAGGAAAAGCTAGGAAAAGGTGAACTTGAACTTGAATATCTGAAGCTGATGACATCATTGGAGAAATCTAGAATGTTCTAGACCTACTTCCATATTGAGAATTTCCATGTTGAGGAAGACAACGACAACTGTTGCAGTATTGAAAAAAAACTTGTAGGAGGATGTCAAGAGGTTTTTGAAGTCTAATGAAGAATCTCGATCATGGAGAGGGAGATGCGTTGTTGATATAGGCTTGGAATGCGGGCAGTAAAACTACGAAAAAGGCAGGTGGAGCTGCCACATTTAGCGGAAGATGTCTATAGTATACATATGTAGATGTAAGACTGGTATGCATTATTCAATCGCTATTTGTGACTTGTGACTAGTATCAAGGACCCCATCACCTGGTTGTGACAGCTTTGACAGTTGCTGAGCTAGAGCCAGTCCTGACCCTGGAGGGCAACCGTATTGGAGTGCAGAGAAGTTTGATGGCCTCACGACAAGCATGGAAAAGTACCGTGATGTATGACATTATTTATCGTTATTTATTCAACTCTTTACTCTTTACTCTTTACTCGACTTGAGCTCAGATGTTCTCTCTCGTTACTCTCTGATACTCCATTGCCAAGTACTTTGCTTATTCAACTCTTTACCAAGAGGGGGGCATTTACCATGTAGA
>JAGGAR010000148.1:0-18718 GCA_017657315.1 Termitomyces sp. K1Ag | reverse complement strand
CCTATTCCTCTGAAAGATTTGAATGGAATTTCAAAATTTAGTCAGGACAACCAATGAGTTTAATGAAGGAATGCTCACCCAATTTCTCATTCTGGATCCAAGAGCCATCAGATATGAGGTGCCACAGTTGGGACATAGTACAGATGAATTGATAGTCAACAATATCTCCCTAAACATCAGAGCAGGTGTTAAGTGGCCTTCAAATATTAGTGACTCATCACTACAAGTACTACCAATGGTTTTTGGGCAATCTGCTGGAAGGACATTATCTGACTCTTTTCCCAATCTTTTCCATGTCTTTCACCAAGAAAAGCCAGAAGAGGCCTGGGATTTGGAGGGACCTGAACAAATCTGCTTTTTTGAGATATTGATGTGACTTTACACCAGCCCAAAATCTCACACCAGACCACCAGAATCTAAAGCACCATGCTCAATTTGATGAGGCCCTTTGAGGGAGGGCTTCAGTAGAAGATAGTGATAGATTCAATAGAGCCACAAGTTATAATTAAGTACTCAAACCTGTGGATTTCAAAAGGTAATATCTCAGTCCTTCAAGAAAACCTCTCAGAAGTCTAGATCTGCAAAGCTTGGTGAATGACACTTAAAGTATGATAAAAAAATTGGTGTGTACCTCATCAAAGTCAATCCAAGAAGTCATCTGTAAAATCTGCTACTTGGAAAGAAAAGATTACAGAATCAGGATGTCCTCCAACTTCTAGACTGTGATGGCATGGATCCATCATAGGTTCCTATTTCTTCTGTAGTTGCCTCTCAGAAAGACAAGTCATTAGCGGGGAATCAGTTTTCTTGTGAACAGTTGTCTTTGACATTGGCAACCACCATGTACAAGACTCCCAGGTACTAACTCTTGAATTTGTTGCTTGTCTTGTGTCAAGAAACAAGAGATTAGCTTTCCAGACTCCATTTGAAAACAGTTGGCTTTGTTATGGAAGAGGAGACAGATCACAGAGTCAATGGATAGCACCAGATGTGCAGCATCTCAATTTACACCTAATAGGTAGACCTTATAAAATATGCATTTAATGATTAGCTACCTTGACTTAATCAAGCTATAGGTGGTTTTATCCAGATACAACAAGCTCCCCATTCCGTAAGTGAGGCACTCACATACAAACATGGTTTTTCGAGGCCGATAAACACCCTATGGGGCCGTGCGAAAAGAACAAAGGACCGTTTAGAGAATGGTGTGCTGGTGGGCGTCGGCCTGTCTTTAGTACATTCGGAAATTTTGTCATGCAGGTAAAGACTAGAACGAAGCTGAGAAACGAGTACAATGTATCAAAAGACCGATGTTACCTACAGGCTGGCGATTCCCGAAAGTGCATTTGATGTAAGGTGCAGAAGACTTGAATTATTTGGCGCCATCTACGTTAATCGAGAAAGGTTTGAAACCATGAAAGCAAAACGAACATACATATATCGGTGGAGAGTACGAATACCGTGTTGCAATGTGCGAGTGAGCATTCATAAAGAACTCCAATACAAGGCGATCCATTTTCGGACAACTTCGAGGTTGTCAAGTCGGTCAATCCAACAACGCGCACCATTCTGGCAAGGTAGCGAGCAAAGAGTTCAATTATAACATTTTCCTTATCGTTGCCAGGTAAATCTGAATCATCGCTCTTGAAGAGGTCAACGCAGGAGGACATACCGACATGCAGACGGTTTCAAAATTTCAGAGACATCTTGAGAAAGAGTCGTCCCTCTGGTGTGAGGGTCGACTCCCAGAACTCAACCGCTGAGTCTCTTTCCGGAGAAGTCGTATGTTGGGTTGTCGCCTGGGCCAGTGCCTTCGGGATGTCGGAAGTGGCAAATTGATCGGATTGCAATCGGATTGCGGCAGGAGCTCTCAGCTCAAGCGCTCATCGACATCAGTGGCACTAAGTATTAGTACCCTGGCCCGGGAATCATTCATGGATATTCATTATCTATTACCCAAGACCAAGGGATTTTGGCTACCCCGGGCCCTCCTACAACTTGAATACTAGAAATAGTATGACTTAAATACAGTAGCTAGTACCAACCTCCTTACTACCGTCTCAAAAGTTTCCACTTGTCATTGATATCTTTCTTTTGAATTGATCGTCGATGGGCTGTGCGATGGGATTTGTTGCACAGTACTTCCTCCGTTCTTGATGACAAAAAACGGATGTTGCTACGCCGGCGGAGGTGACCGGCATGATGAGTCCCTTGTCCTCGTTAGTATTGTCCTTGTACGCTGGCAATAGTAACTATTTAACGTTTATCAATTCAGGTTCGCTCTCTGGAAAAGAGCTGAAGCATGTGTATGGGTCAATGAAGTGAAGGTCAACGAGGTTCTCGAGCTGGGGTAAGACTTCTAAGAATGATGGAATCATCATTGTCACTTCGATCGACGTAAGGCGAGACCACGCAATCTTGGCCGCATTTGTTTCCAGGTAGTAATCAATCTCCTAGCGTCCACGAATGAAGAAAGGAGAGGAATGGAACGCGTTCCAGACGGTCACTGCCAGTGGAAGCTTATAGTAAGGAAGAGGAAGGAAGCTGCATCCGATAACGGCTTGATACTAGTATCCGGAGCATCATACAGTCTCATACAGTTCGACGCAGATTTCAAGAGGACAATGATGCGTTCAAGTTCATGTGGGGAAAACACTCGAAAACAAAACGGCGCAAGATAGATAAGTATCAAGGCATGGAGCAAGACAAGGCTAAACGAGGAGCGTTTGGTCCGAATCGGTTCGACTGGTCACAAATGGCGGTTGAAACCATCTGATTGAAACTAGGCGAATGAAACTGGCAAGACATAGTCGTGTGTCTCTTTTCAATAATTGTTTCTGAAATCTATGCCTACCGCCGGATCAGGCAATTGTTGAGTATCCCTGTATATTTGGTCGATGATGTATCGATGATGATTGATTACAAGTCCTGCCCAAAAATGAATGACAAGTATACATGGAATTGTATACATAAAAAACAAGCGAACGGGCTCATATGGCGAGCCCTTTGCGGGTCGATTCCATCTCGTAGTCTTTGACCACTTGCCGGTCGATACTGACAAGGACAGACTAAAACCATAACACCATTAACAAGAGGGCTCATTATAAATAGGACGGAGGCAGCTTACAGGTCCCCGTCTGTTATGTGATGCTTTGAACGAGTAATCGCTATTGGTCAGTTGGGAGACGTTTGACACCCCGGCGAGCTTCTCTGATAGTGAATCGCGGCCATTGAGTGTTGCTAGTAGACTGTTGAGGAACACTAATGCACCAAGAAAGTCAGAATTTTGCGCGATGTATTGACTAGAAAAAACTCACGTTTGCTGAGCGAGAAGTATATCCCGATAAACGTGAACTCGTTCGGCCATATGGTATAGGTGATAAAGCAAGCAACAGAACAAATTCTGAGGTTGGACGTTGTAAGATATTCGCCGTGACGATGTCAATCGATGGCAGAACTTACGTCGTCAAAAGGCCTGTTAGAACCAACAGTCAGTGATCATGAGCCGCTGCGAAGCCATATTGTATTGTTTGCTTACTTGTATTGATGGTGTACATCATTAGCACGGTGACTAGATTATCAGTCCTAGCGAAGGAAGTTAGTGGGTGCAGACAGGCCCGCAGGAAGGTCGTATATACTTCTTGAACCCCGTCCTGCGTTGAGAGAGACTGAAGCATAGGGATCCGGCAATTAGAAAGTCGGCTGCAACGCCGCTTCCCAGAGAGGTGTAGAGGAAGTACTGCGTGTTGTGCATATTGATCAGGAACTTGACGTCGGGACAGGAGGAGCTCGTGCAACTCACAGATATTTTATGGAAAGTCTTGAATTCTTTCATAGCGAATCTGTATGTGGTCATGAAACTAAGATGATGTTCGGTTGAGAGATGGATGAGACGAACGCTCGTGTAGCGAATGCTGGTACTTGGGGTTAACTCACGCACTAGAAATGAGAAGAAATTGGATCTTACCGATTCCAGTAACTAGGATTGATTAATGTTTATGAGCTTCCACGTCCCCTGTTGATTGGAATCTGCCACAAACGTACCGAATGTGCATGTTGAAGTTAAAGCCTGGTGGAAAATCAGATCACTCTCTATACCAGATATGATATCTGGACGCTTACGATGCAAATAACAAGGATATAGTTTCTGCGCGCCACTATTGTTGGATAAGAACGTCAGCGAGGGTATAGACAATGAAACAGATCGCGTACGTAGCCAGACGCGACGACCGAAGATACTACACACAAGGTCAGAAAGGGGAGGAAAGAGGAACAACTTTGTATTACCATCTGACGATCGCGTCGCTGGCGCACTGGGTAGAAAAGTTCTGTGAGCCTTCCTGCTCTTCAGATGAATATGGATAGCTGTTACCGTGACATAGATTTGGGCCTGCAAAAGGGTAAGTATTTATCGGCTGTTCATCATCACTGATATCAAACGCTATGACGTACGAGGAGGCTCCTGCATTGGATTATGAGTCCGTTGAGTATTGTTGCAATCACTGGTTATGCGTGAAACAGACCATGGGGGTGCAGCAATAGCAGCAAGGTTTCCGAAATTTGAGACCATGTAGATATACAAGCCGTGCGTAACGAATGCAAGGTGTACTGTGTCCAAAAGCCTATTGGCGCAATCAATGATGAAGGAATTGAACGATGGATGTCGAAGTGCTCACCAGAGGAAGAAGATCTGCGGTACCGAATCAGCCGAGAACATTAGAGACAGATTCGATTCGAATACCCACTACTCCTTTGAACCATGGCTTATCTTTCTTACTGTTCTTAATGAAGTACATGTAGGCTTGTACGCATGTGATCCCGTAGAAACTGGAATTATCGATGAGCAAGGAGCCTATTCAGGGATAGTTCTAGACGAGTGCGAACATTCCGGCTACCAAGTTTCCCAGAAACGCGGCGCCCAACTTGCTGTCCAGCGGGATTGGGGAGTGAAAGGTGGTGGCCATTAGACCTGGTGGGTGTACGACCGTCGAGGACGCAAAAAGAGTGTAAGATAGGGAAGGATCGATCCGTTGCCCCCGTTGTTATACATTTTGTACCTCGTCGCAGCCTTTCGGGAAAGCCTTGGCGATCAGCGTCGATCTGAAAAAATCAAATCATCATGTGACCGGCTATCAATCTACCGTAACTTTAAGGATCCAATGGCATCCATGCAATGGCTAGCCATCTTGGTGCAATCGATTGATTATCACCGTTTCTTATCTCGCAGAAAATTGTGATCTAGGGCTCTGAGTCTCAGTTCGAATTTTGGGGTGGACGAATCTGATTTTGAAAATTGAGTCTTTGTGGATAACAAAAGAATATCAGAACTTTTCTTACAAGCCGTCGTACCTAGCCTACCTAGCCACTTGTGATAGAAAAGTCTGGAAACCAGCAGAGCAGAATATGTACTTGGTTTCGGCAGAATAACTGATCGCAACAGTGAGTAGTACAATGTACAAGTCTGTACAAGTTCCGCTGTATTCAGCTGTCGACGCGTTTGAGACATATGTATCCAGAGCCCCATAAGAGCCAGTACGGGCCGCAAAAATGAATAATACAGAAAGATGGACATGCGTGGGCCTTGCCGACAAAATTCTTGATGCTCCAAGAAATGTCTATTATGTAACGGAACACACCGAAAGAAATATCACATGAACTTGGACTCCGTATACCGAAAGACGTGAAAGACAGTAGAAATGTCTGTTGAGGACATGGATGGTGGGTAATCTTTCATTGGTCTTGTGAATGTCATGAGGGGAAAAGCACGGCCGGGACCGGTCTGTAAGAAAAGAAAAAGAAAAGTAATGCCCTCTGCAAGGCTCGAACTTGCGACCTCAGGATTACATGGTGAAAACCACGTCATATTACTATGAGACCTGCGCTCTAGCCAACTGAGCCAAGAAGGCTTTGTGTTTTGAACAATGAGATGATTGTTCAGATATCTTTGTGTCGTGAAATGACTTGTTCTGGTACCGCGACCTTTCGCAGCTACCGCCACCAACGACTTCACGTCTACTTGACGACCACCGTGCCTTCGTAGAGCACGTTCCTCACGATGATGACCGACGACTTCACGCAATTGGTCGTCCCGCAATCAGCCCAGGTCTCGATTAATCCCACTGCGAAGGAGTGTCCTTCAGATGGTTTTAACGTGTGTTTCATGCTCTACAGTGGATCTCAGTTGCTGAAACTCGATTAGTACCCAAAATTTCGTCAATTGAATAAGCAAGAGCGCGTTAAACTCTCCACGAAGCCGTATCAACATCAACCCAATGCTCTTTACGTTCTTTTTGCAGTTGCAAACTCAAAGGGATGGTTCGCAGCTGTGACACTGCAAGACGATGGAACACACTGTACGTTATCATTCTCTGCCTTGATCTGTTGTTACTGAACTGTGGTACAGCTTTGGTCTTCTCACCATTAGCTGATCTACGCGCCGCCTTCAAGAGTGCCAAAGACAGCCATGAGACTTTCACGCCCCAACGAACAATACGGGTCGATTCTCAAAAGCCTACCATCATTTCATTTGCAAACAATGATACGCGTCTATTCGTCGCATTCGAGGCCGGTGAACTTCTTGTTTACGATACTGCCGCGCTCCTCACATCTGGTAACGAATCAGTGGATCCTATCCATGCGCTACCTTCAACGAGGGGTCCAATACGCGTCTTAGCGCCCAATCCTGGTCCAGAACCAAATCTTCTAGATTTGCTTGCAGCGGTACACTCGGATAACACAGTTGTCTTGTACAATATGAAGCTGGAAGTGCAGGGGGGATGGAGCTCTACATCAGGCAACGCACCGGTCGCAGGTAAGTTACGTGTTCTTCGTGTCTTTGACATTACTTATGATTCGCAGTCGCTTGGTCCCCGAAGGGAAAACACATCGCGATTGGTTTGCAAAGCGGCGACATTCTAACCTATCCACTGACCAACAGAAGCTCAATACACAAACATATTCCGCCGACACATCAAAGCCCTCTCGCCTCGCTTGATTGGCTGACGCCAGGTCATACTTTCAGGACAACCTATGGAGGGCCAGGGACAGATCCCGTACAGCACATCGTATGTGTTGAGAGCAAGACACCAACGGCCACATATTACACGCCCAACTTCCCGTTCCCAGCCTCCGAGCGCGCTAATCAATCATACATCCTTGCATTGCAGAAGTGGGACGAAGAAGCAGGCGCGACAGAATCCAAGTCTCTCGTCGTGGTAGCTGATAAGGCATCGGTCGACATTGAGATTCTCGGTAGCATTGGCACCCAGTGGTATCAGGAGTCGCAAGAAAACCCTCTTTCTCTTCCACTGAACGACGACCAGGGCGATACACTTCTTCTGGGCTTAGCCGTCGACCTGACGGATGAGCAGGCGGCGGAGCCCATCATGTATGCGTACCTCGATGACGGGACAGTTCAAGCGTGGCATTTGGAGCATTCAAAACCGTATTCCGGGATGATAACGTCTCAAACAGTGACTGCGGCTGCGCCGACTCCAGCGCCATCAGCGTTTAGCCAGCCTGCGACAACTACACCAGCAATCTCTGCACCCTCGCAAGCGCCCTCTGCTTTTGGCCAGCCTTCCACCTTTGGTCAAACAAGCACGCCCACATCGGCATTTGGGAAACCCTCTGCATTTGGCACACAGGCTGCTCTGGCGTTTGGCACGACTGGGTTTGGTCAGACGACGACGACCTCGGCATTTGGTCAACCATCGGCTTTTGGACAGGCTTCTTCGTCGTCTGCATTTGGTAGTTCACCAGCTTTCGGGCAGACCTCACAGCCGACGAACGCATTTAGCAATTTGCAAACGCAGTCTTCGCCGTTTGGTCAGCCGGCGAATCCATCGGTGTTTGGAGTGGGGTCGGGTGCGTTTGGTAGTGGTTCGTCTGGTGCGTTTGGGGGTGGTTCATCTGGTGCGTTTGATGGGGGAAGTTCGTCCGGTGGTGCTTTTGGTGGCAGTGCATTTGGAGGAAATACGACGACTAATGCGTTTGGAAGCCCTTCGTTTGGAGCGGCGGCACCGTCGAATACTTTTGGAGGAGGGGGTAACTCCTTCGCGGCTCTCGCTAACAATACTTCGGTTCACAATGTATTTGGACAGGGAAGCTTTGGAGCGTCGAGTTCTTCGTCGAGCTCTGCGCCTGCTCCCGAGATGACGCGTGAAGAGTCGATGTCAGATGACACTACTCCCTCTCTCTCCGGAATGGGCTTGGGTGCACCTAACGATGCATCGCAGCCGGCCAAGTCTGGAGGAATATTTGGATCTTTCGAGACCGCTGCGCCATCAACGACTACAACGTCCGCATTTGGTCTCATCAAGCCCGCCTCAGGCGCTTTCAACAACTTTTCAACAAACACGACTACTGCCACCGACCAAAAACCGGCTACAGAGCAAGCGCCTGCTTCGGCCTTTGGTAACGCGACTCAACCTGGATCTGGGTTCGGGCAGCCGTCATTTGGAAGCTCATCGTTCGGACAGCAGCCGGCGTTTGGGCAGTCGTCGTTCGGGAAGCCAGCTGCTATCCAACCAGCATCTGGTATTGGTGGAGGATTTGGAGCCTTCGCGTCATCAGCACCGACCTCTTTTGCCACGGCAGCAAAACAATCGGGTACTCCAGTCTCTGGAGGATTTGGTGCCTTCGCTTCTTCTTCGGCATCGCCGTTTGGCACTGCTGCTGCTTCGACCACTTTGCCGGCGAGTGGTAGCTTTGCTGCTGCTGCTGCATCGCCTTCCGTGGCTGTCACGCAGATCTCAGCATCATCACCTTTCGCAGATAGCTCGTCAAAATCAAACTCGCCATTTGCGCCTTCTGGAAGTGAGAGCTCAGGCACGGGATCTACGTTTGGAACTTCGGGATTTGCTGCGTCTCCTTTTGGGCCGCAGTCTGACGTTCGCGCGAAATCGCCATCTGAGAAGGAAGATAAACCTTTGACGAGTTCACCAACTCAGACGTCTGCGAAGCCTGCCATCCTTTCGGGGTCTCCACCGTCATCCCCAGATGCCACGCCACGAATGGGGAAAGCTTCCCTTGTTTCTGATAATGATAAATCTCCAGCACCGTCTACGGACAATGCCTCGACGACTCCAGCTTCTTCACCTTTTGGCAAAGTTGCGGGACCTACTTCAGGTGCCTTTGCTAATCTCGTCACAACTCCTTCGGCCTTCAAACCAGCTACAGGCTTTGGCGCCTTTGGGAGTGATAAAACCCCCTCATCGTCTCCTTTCTTCAATGCCAGTGCGAACGCAAAAGGTCCCACCGTCTCCGGTCTGCCAACTGCACTTGCCGGTTCACCAAGTTCAACTGGGGCGCTATCGACATCGACGTCGCCTGCGTTTGGATCTGCTTCGGCGCTTGGGGCTGCACGTTCAGTCTTTCCCGTTATTTCGTCGGGGTCGCCGACTCCGGCTAAGGTGCCTGCTACTGGAGGATTTGGGGCGTTCAGTGGGGCATCTACAGGTTTCGGGGCTTTTTCAGGGCCAAAGATGTCGTTTGATGAGATATTGAAGGTGGGCGACAACGATTTGAAAGACCCGGTCAAGCCAAGTTCAAACACGAGCACGAGTGTGGAAGCAGAGAAACCTAAGCCTGTCTCTGTCTTTCCACTCATCGATAAAGATGCACCTGCTTCTGTTTTCACACCTTCGAAGGAGCCGCTGAAGAGAGAAGACACTTTGTTGCCGAGCTGTACGTTCTCTCATTGTTTATTTTCGAGCACTATCTCTGACTTTTCTTTTAGCATCGCATGACACAAAAGGCAAGAGTGCGGAGAAAGGTGACTTGTCTGACGAACCGTCTTTTGGGAATCTTTCGACAATCTCTGACGCAAGTTCCTTTACTGAACTTGAATATGAAGAGTCAGACGAGCACGATGTCCATTCCGGCAGTGAAGATGCTGAAGCAGAACGAGATGGCTTTTTGTCTGATGACTTGGAGGTGGAAGAAGGCGAGTCTGAAGATGAGGAGCAGTCTGACTCTGAAGAAGAACCGTCTCAACTTTCTGATGTACCCGAAGAAGATGAGGAAGAGGAAGAGGAAGAGGAAGAAGAGAGCTCTAAGGACAAGGATGCTGTTTCCGAACCGACTGCAGTGCCTTTACCTCAATCTCGTTCTCTCTCCGTAACTCCGCAACCAGAAGTTCCCAAGGTCGAGGTTACACCCTCACCCCCACCAGTTACTTCGCCGCAGAAAGTTCGGGAAGAGAGCACAACACCTCCAGGGACACCACCGAAAGAAGTTACCCCGCCTCCAGTCCGGCCCGTGCCCGTCCCAGCATCTTCTACAGCGCCTTCTACTCCGTTTGGCTTAGGCTTGGGCCGACCTAGCACCCGCCCAACTCGTAGCTCACCGCTGGCTAGTTCTGCGGTCTCTCTTGCTGACGATGATGAAACGCATCCTTCGCCTGAAAAGCCTCTTGTATCCCCTCAACCTCGTATTGCAACCTTGCCCACAAAGGATGAATCTGATGAAGACGCAGCCTCAAGCAGTAAACCCCCTCGGCCGAAGACTCCACCACTTCTCTCTGGCTTTGGTTCCTCGAAATCTATTTCAACACCTGCCACGCCTCCAACACCTGCCACTCCCACCATAACCACCGTCAAAACTCCTTCAACAACTCCCACAACACCTGCACCACTCTCAAGCCCCGGTCTGTTTGGTGAGCGTAAGCTCTTTGCTTCAACAATCTTTTAGATACTGATTCCTCTAGCGAACGCAGCACCTCAAATTGCACCAAGCGTGGTGCCCCTCTCAACTGGCTCTGGTCCTTTTGGAAATCTCCCAGCTAAACCGGCAGAGACGCCTACTGCTCAGCCATCGACACCCAGCCAAGCACCGAGCCCCATCGCAGCTCCAAGTCCACCCTCTAACTTCTTTGGCAAAACTTTCACCCTCCCAAGTGCTCCAGACAAAGGGAAGGGTAAGGAAGGTGACCCGTCATCAGGTCCGCTTTTCCCCAGTAGCAAGGCGAATGACTTGACTCCAGCCACAATGCCACCTCCCATCGACTTGGGTGCCTTAAAGGGCAAAACCGTAGCCACGGTGACACCTGCTCCTGCTACGCCGCCACCTTTCAATCTTTCTGGTTTCAGCCTGAAGCCTCTTGCACCGACTACAATTACTCCATTACCCAGCCCAATCGTTCCTGCGCCTTCTACATCTGCCGCCGTTGTTCCGACTCCCCAAAAGCCTCATGTCAACGTTCCTACCGAGGCTGGTTTGCAGCGTGAATGTATGCTTGTTTACGCCGCCGTGAATGAAGACCTTGCTGCTGTGAGTCTTCTATCTTTTTGTTGTAGCACTGACACTAATGCATCCATAGCTTGGAGTTGTTGCGGAGCAACATACAAAAGGCTTAGGGACGATTCAGGCGCGTGGTGCCATGCCACGTACACGAGCGGACCTTGCTGCTCCTCGGGATTGGTCACCTGCGTCCTCGTTGCAGTTTGGAAGAATCCTTGTGCAATTCGAGAAGGACTTGGATGAACTGCGTGACATGCGGATCGCCCAGCACACGCAGTTGAAAGAAATCCAGAGTAATGTTCTCAAAGGTTTGTGGTGTCTAACATGAATCGCTTGATAAGATTGGTCTCATGATACTCATCTTTCAAGCTAAAACTCGTAAGGAAGAGATCGGTCGGTTCAACCGTGCCAAGGATGACAAAGAGTTCGCAAAGATGCTGAAGGCGCGCTCGCTTGGTCCTGAGCATCTCGAGACTCAAGCGCAGCTTCGCCGTGCTATGAGAGTATGTCTTCTTTTTTCTCTTGAGACGTAAATCGCTTCATAACATGAATGCGTAGGTGATACGAGACCGAGTTCAGACGCTCGAGGATCATCTGAATGGGTCAAAGAAGAAGCTGACGCAGGTGAAGACAGGTCGACCCTCCATACGGTCAGTATTCAGGCTCCTTTTCAATGTCATTTGCTTATTGACTTCCTTCTCTCGCACAGACCACCATCACTGGACTCCATCAACCGTACATACCGTAATATCGATCTTGCATTGAACCAACAGGCAGCTCAAATCGCGTTGCTGAAAAAGCGCTTTGCAAAGCTCCGTCCCTCTCCCCGATCGTCAATTCCGGGTCCATCATCGTCATCGCCCTACCCCGAGCGTGATCCTCGTCTTCCTTCACCACGGTCCAACCATCGCTCAGCTGTGACGCCCGATGTTGCCGCCACTACTGCCGCTGCTCTCAATGCCGAGCGTGCAGCGCACCGCCTCAAACGTGCTCTCCTGCGGGCACGATCGGCACCACTGCTTAACACCGCGGCATCACTGGCCCCGGCTCCACCATTGTCCTTTAACACACCAAAGAAAGAAGATAGACCTCCGTGGACACCACCTGAGCGGCGTGGAGCGACTGGAGCGAAGAAACACGGTGTCATACCATTTGGCAAAAAGACAGGTGGATCGCATGGAAGTCCCTACAGTGGCAGCGGAACAGCGGCGTCACCATCGTTCGATTGGGGTCCGTTGCCGAGTTTCGACTACGAGAAGAAGGGGGAGAGTTTTGCAATGGTGGAGGCAGAGAAGATTACACCTCTGAGGAGGTGATTGTGAAGGTGGCGTTGTGTCTGAATTGTTTATAGTTACGTAGTATAGTATACTTTCTTGCGCCATGGGGGAAGACCAGGTTGATGTAATAGGTATGTATGACACAGACATGGGAGTCCTAGAATAGCACATTGAGATGTTCTTGACGGAATCAAACAAAAATGTTTCGTTTCTAACACCGTGATGATGACGCCGCGCCGTCAACTTAGACTCATCGTGTGTCAGACATTTCAGGACATTTCCTGGTTGGTTGTTGGTTGGTCGCATTGCGTGATCATCGATCATTCCTAGAGAATGAATAAGTGTCGAGTAACCAGTCGATGCGGCGAGGAAAATTTATTGTTCGGGTCTCGGGGTGTGGATACCGTGTGGACGAAACCTTGGCAACTCTCGGTAAAAGGTAAAAGGCTGTATCTTTGATAATCAGGTAGCCGGCTGCGGAGAGTATCAAAACAACGAGGAGCTCGCCGTCTCCAGGCTCTCAGACTTTCCTTTGTACCTCTCTCTACTACTACTAGTCATTACCCATCGTCTTCATCCGCCTTCTCGATTGCCATATTTCATTACAGTATCGACTATGCTCACCCGGACACTAACTCTATCTGCCATCGTCTCCCTCGCTGCGGCGCAGTAAGCCTATCCAGCCGTATATTCAAGTCCATCTGATAGTCGAATCCCACAGAGTGTCAATCTCCAGCTCTTGCCAAGCAGCTCTCGCGACCATCGGAACTTCTCCTGACGCAAACGCGTGTCTCGTGCCCTCACCTCTCCTTTCTGTCCTTATGAACCCCGACGCATCTATTGTCGACCCCGTCAACAACTGGCTCACAGGTCTCTGTGCTGCTCCTGCATGCTCCAACACGACTCTCGCAGCTATTGTCACTAACGCCACAAGCGGGTGCAGCGCTGAATTTCAGGCTCTCGGGCTTTCCAGCTCCGACAATACCGCCATAACAGCAATCGTCCAACAATACTACCCTACCGTGCGTGAGGCCGCTTGCTTGAAGGAGTGCGTATCATGTATCACTTCTTATCTGTATCATGTTCTTATGTCTCAATCAACTCTAGTGGAAACACAAACTGCATCACGCAGACGCTTACGAATGCACAAAGTGTCCTCGGCCCACTCTCTCTCAACAACATCGTTACATTCGCCTCCTCCGGCGAAATTCCTTCCCTCCCCGCTAACGTTACCTGCTCGAATTGCGTCAAGGCAATTTATAACACAGTTAAGCCTGATGTTTCTGGTTTCCTTGACCCAGAAACTGTTCAGGAGTCTTGTGGCGCCTCTTTCACTGGTATGAATTCATCGAGTCATGCCGTTTAGTTTTCATTGAATTCTTCGCAGATGGAACGACTCCGGCTGGCATCTCCCAGAGCGCTTCCGACGCTACTCAGCCGGATACTACTACCTCCACCAAAGAGGGCAATGGTGCCACACAACTCTCCTTCGGTGCCCTTTCCGGTGCATCCATTGTTGCTGCCCTTGCCCTCCTCGTATGAGGTACCAACTATACTCTCTCACTTATCTAAAATTACTCTCCATTTGGACTCGTCTATCATGTATACTAACTACACTAGATGTGTAAAGTTAAATTATATCATCAATGACAGTTTTCTTAGCTGAGTCGGCTTCTGCGCCGTTAATGATCAACGTTCAACAGTCTATAAGAAGAGTTTACCCCTGCTATGCCGTACCCGGTTCAGTATAGCAGTGCTTCCGCGAATTGATTAATATTGATCCTCTGGTTCCATTCTGAAAAGCTTCAAATCAAGCCCCTGAAGGATCGATCAAAGCTCTCATAGTCTTATGTAAATGACTAGTGACTTGCTGTCAACTTGCCGACAGCACAAGCAACGCCAATTTCCACGAGCTTTTGCCTCTATTCCTCTCAAAGATCAGCGTTCTCACACTACTTTTGCGTGTGCCCATCACTAGTACATGCAGAGTGTGCGTGCCTCTTATAACTACGATTGAACACTCTGTCTCTGACTTTCCTTATTAAAAGTGTATCTACCGTTAATGATCAACGTTCAACAGTCTATAAGAAGAGTTTACCCCTGCTATGCCGTACCCGGTTCAGTATAGCAGTGCTTCCGCGAATTGATTAATATTGATCCTCTGGTTCCATTCTGAAAAGCTTCAAATCAAGCCCCTGAAGGATCGATCAAAGCTCTCATAGTCTTATGTAAATGACTAGTGACTTGCTGTCAACTTGCCGACAGCACAAGCAACGCCAATTTCCACGAGCTTTTGCCTCTATTCCTCTCAAAGATCAGCGTTCTCACACTACTTTTGCGTGTGCCCATCACTAGTACATGCAGAGTGTGCGTGCCTCTTATAACTACGATTGAACACTCTGTCTCTGACTTTCCTTATTAAAAGTGTATCTACCGTTCGGTTCTGGAAGAGCTCGAGGATCTTATATTCAAATGTCTTATCAATTTCCTCTCAGACAGACAGCGGATCTCGATGGGACTATCCATTATCCTCGAGGCGCACTGTCGTCGATGGCCAAGGCGATCATTCAAGATTACTATATGGCAAGGTTATTAGCAGAGATCGACGAGGACGCGGAAGATGACACAGGAAATGATCTCATGCGTATCACTGGTATACAATACTTGATGGATAGCAAACGGGCACACATGAGACGTGGGTGGCGTTATGAGGAAGATGAATTAGCCGAGGAAGTGACAGTAAAGGTCGCCAAGAAATGGACAAACCGGACGAAGCTAGATGAGGAGGGTTTATTTGCATTGGCTGAGCAGCCATGGGTTAGCACAGAGCTGCATTTCGTGGATGGGCCCTTTAATCTTTTGAATAGGTTACAGAGGGGGCTGCACAACGTCGCAAGCAATTACGAGGGTCTCCACTTAATGGCCACAGCTGGAAGGAAGAGGATGCTTTGCTTGATTTTCTCTTGTTTCTTTCTCTTTCGGGGAGCCATGGACAACTATTTCAAGTTGTGTAGGCAGGCACAGGATTATCCAATGAGTTTTCGGCTCATTTGCTGGTGTCACGCATTTTTCTGACTTCCTCCACAGTAAATTCCATTTCACCCTGATACCATTCCTTATTGAACGCCTTTCGATCTATCTTCTGTCGGAGAGCGATTGCAAACCCAGCTAAGTCCTATTTAACATCCTCATCTTCAGGGGTATTGTGGATCGCCTCCATCGTTTGGTTAAACAGTCAAGAAGAATCTTCTGACAGAGCGAAAGAAGCCCATGACGGGGGTAACGAATGGTACCATCGAGAGCCGCCACTGGTAGTTCATCGGATGACATAGTAATGTCATAGACTGTGCGTCTTGAGAGCCTGGATGTGGGTATGAAGTGTATGAAGTGAGATTCCAAATACCTTGAATGGCTTTTTAACAACGATTCCAACGTCTATACGAGTCTGCTTGCAAATTAAGTACGTTGTTTAAACTTTTGTAGGTGTCAATTACAAGCCATCTGGACTCTGCATAGATGTCAGGCCCGGGGGTGGCAGTTGCCGGCGCGATTTCACTTCCGAAAATTTGGACTTCTGTCAACACTCTCACATCGATTTACACCTGGTCAGCTTGAGTGATCATCGATCATGTCCTTTCCTCATCATGGCTAGTCCTGAGGGGACAATCCAATACCCTCGAGGAGGGCTGTCCACATATTGGCTCGAATGATTTGTGATCTTCACAAGAGAAGACCGAGGAAGCGGAGACTGATGCAGTACTGATAATTGGAATGATAGCGGTGACATTCATATACTGCGGTTCAAGATAGATGCAAGGCGTCACAACCTGGACTCCATTTAGGATCGTAGGGAGTACTCACGGCTAAGGATAGCAAGAAAACCCTCCTTCACGATGAAACAACTGATGAGGATCACCTGAAACCGAGTGGAACAGACCGGTCATACTAGGTCAGTAGACTGGGATCATTGATTCACTGAATTTTATTCGACTGATAGGTGTTAGATTGTGCAAGAGGGGATCAAGCGTCGGAGGGGATTCGCCCTACGAAGATGACAATACAAGGACTTCAGGAGGATGCCCTGCTTGACCTTCTCTTGTTTCTCTTCGCCGAACGTGGCTATCGAGTGGACATGATCGTCTCTTTCGTGTTGAGTCTTGACCATATTGATTTTCCGTTCTAACCGTTGGCTTGCATCTAAAACGATGACCTGTTCCGAATCCATGGAGACTCCGAGAAACCCGGGGTCCAAATCTTCGACAGGTTTCTTGTCTTACGATCCTTACCTCCTGGGCTCAGGCTGACTTACATAGCGATCGCGAGCTCTTCCGAGGTCTGCCATGTGCGAGGCTACACGCTGTAAATTTGTCTAACTTGCAGTCCCAGTGCTAGCTGATTGCGATGAAGTTCTTCTGGTCACAATGGTCCTTGTCATAATCCTATTTTCTTTTGACGTCTCGGTGCTCAGGCCCTCGGTACTAAGATCTCAATACTGCACGTAATATTTGCTATGCCCATCCAAAGTTTCTGTGTAGTATTGTCCTCCATGGCAACTTTATATTGAGCCATAAATTGTCTCCGACGTGCCGTTTCAACAACAGCTTCTTGTTACTATATTGATATCTACCTACGCTAACGAATAGCTAAGGTCGAAGCTTGCCATCCCTGTATTCAAAGTACACCATATTGTGCATAGATTTGTACAGATTGAGAGAAAGGAGAGATTATAGGCCTGCTTCTCTGGCTGTGATGTGTTGGACTTCTGCAAGGTGAATTGACAGAAGATGCCATGTCGAGGTAAACTCTGGCCCGCAAACACAATCCCTTGTAAATTAATTTTTACCACAGGATCTGAGTCACCCTACAAAACAAGGAGTGCAGGAAAGAGTGAAATGAGCAGCAGAAGCAATTTTTCCCAAATCAAACAGTGGTGTCATTCTGCTATCGTAGTCGCGCGGTTGGGCATACATACTACCGCTCTTCACTCTCAATCAAACTTCCATTTCTTGCTGTGCTGTCCATTCTTGTCTCAACCGCGTAGCTATCGGATGCGGTGAATCATTTGGACTACTATCACTGTCCCTGACTAATTGGGGGTACAGGTGCAATGCAACTTTTGAGAGATGATGCGCTATAGCCGAACCCAACTTTATGTGATGGGGAATTATGATCAGAAGATCTGAAACGTCGTTAGTGGTCTATAGAACCACCAAAAAAAAGAAGATCTGAAATGTGATGTGCCATGGAATAAAGTACTCAAGCTTTCAAGTATTGGACCATTGTACGCATGACTTCGTGATCATGATTGCGCTGACATCATGACATTACATAACGTATACTACAATACTACTTTCCTTCGCTTAGTCTCCATCCTTCTACAAAATCGCTTTTAAGTTGTCAGAACCCAGACCTCGCAGGATTACTCAGATTCCATAAACATCGTGAGTAGCTCTTCCTCGATACATCTTGAGAAACCTGGTCGCTCATTCTAATTGTTGTCACCAACTTGTTGTCTGCATCTTATTTGAATATACCAAGTCCATGTATGAATCGCATCACAATAGACCAACAAACAATCTCGATGGTACTATTCGTTATCCCCAAGGCGCGCTTTCCTCCGTGGTTCAGAAAATTGTTCAAGATTATTACATGGAAAGGGTATTGAGACTGAAGAGTAGTAATGATATGGATGATGATACCAACGACGAAGATGGCGATGACGGTGACGATGATGATGATGAAGACGATGACAATGATTCTCCAGGCGACCTCACCCGTATCCATTTTCTACAGTACAGGATAGATCTCAAGAGAGCAATGATGAGACGCCAGGAGGGTGAATTCATCGGAGAGGTGACGGTCAAAGACATCAAGACATGGAGCAAGACAAAAACGAACGAGGAGGGTTTATTTAGACTCGCTTTTCATTCATGGGTTGGAACATTGCTGTATATGCTCGTCAACGTTTTCTTACCATATTTTTAGATCACAGAGGGTGCGGTCAAGCTTCGCAGAAAATCACGAGGACCTGCACCTCATGACCGTGGCTGGAGGGAGGAAGACAAATTACTTGACTTTCTTTTGTTACTCTGTCAGCCAGGATATGGCAAGCTATTTAGACTCGCTTAGAAAGGTCGTAAAATCATTACAGAGTGTACCAAATTTGAACTACATACTTCATTTGAACTAAGTACATACTT
>JAGGAR010000147.1:0-18848 GCA_017657315.1 Termitomyces sp. K1Ag | reverse complement strand
ACAAAGTCGACAGGGATGTGCGCGGCTACTTGTAACTTCAAAGCTCCCAGTGTAAGGGGAGACGATGGGGGGAGGGGTCGGTATCGGAAAGGGGGAAGTGTCAGGCAGGGTAGAGAAGGGATCAACGTTGCATTACGTCGCTGTGTAGGTAGGTCTGTCAGGCACGAAAAGCTAGCGTAGAGGGCCTTGGATTCCTATAACAACATGTAACATAGAGGCAATGGAATAATTATAAAGCACGCTCTTTGGAAACATGAGGCGGTCTTGAAACTCGAGCTTAGACGAGATTTGTGGCCGGGGGATTCAAAGCTATCCGGTCACGAACAAGCCGCGAATTTGGCCGCTACTCTGTGCAAGTTTCCATGAGAGTGAACGCGTCGTAGGTTACGATGGCAGTTGTGACTTTGACGCTCGGATGATGGCGATCACAACGTCACACCTGGCTTCGACAGTGACCACCAACGACGCGTCCGTTCTCATGGCCTGACTCGTAGGAATCTGTGCATGCGGACAACATTATCTGCGTCTCGGTACAAGATGGCTTGAACAGCCCACGGCCACTAGTCTCCCTCGTTCATCCATATTTCTGAAGTGTGTATTTTATTTCATCCCTACGTCACATTCAGCCAATAAGTACTGTTCCAGGTAATTGTACTCCTTAGTGCCTTGGCATTTGTAGCGTCCGTCACAATGTGATCGTGCACTCTTTCTGCATGACGCCGAATTGTCCATCTTCCCGTCTATTCCATCAACCGAACCTCCTTCCATCCTCCTACCTGGGAGCTTTCAATTCTCAAGTCATCGCGAGGACATCGGTCGAGACTCGACTCCATGCACCCCGAGCTTCAGATGCATCGTCCTTCGCGCACCTTCCCCCAAGTATTTTTTTACATGGAGGTGAATGAGCAAAAAAAAGCAAAAAACCGGGGACACGAAGAAGTCTATGAGTAACGATATATCGATTTCATCGGTGCCTTTTTCGTGCACAAGGTGGACTGAATCGCGGTCGATACTTCCTGCGGCAGTCGACCGCTGTCTAGCTCGCGACAGCGACGAGACGATTGCGGTCTTCTACGAGTTGACTGACGTATGCTATTGTGCTTTTCATGTCTTCGAGCGCTGACAAACTGCCTCTAGTCTCGCTTCCTCCCTGAAACCCAGACAGACAAGTGACGTCCCCGCTCTCTACCATTCACTGGCGTGCTAGCTAGGAGCGTATAGCGTAAGAACTCAGAGGACCAAACCGAGGGCCAGGCTATGCTGCGTGACTGCAATTTTCATCCGCGTCGATGGTCTGCATGGCATTTGGTTCGTCAGCTCTCCTCTCAGCTCGTCTTACCTCTGACGTTCTATTTCTCCAAAAGGTTGCTGAATATTCAAAACACCTGCGCGTTGTTCTATGTCGTCAACGACAGGACGAGTGCCGAATGCTGTAGCTGGCTCTGCGAGTAGCTACCTTGTTCTAATTGGTTGTTATTAAAGTCGGGTACGTGTGCTTTTCTCCCTTTATCTCGGGAGCGATACTGAGGGTTAGTCAGAAGTCCTGCTCTCATTTTAGTGTCGTATACAACCCGCTTCGAATGATGACGTTCTCGACCCTCTCCTGCCCCCTTCGCCTGTTGACCTTGCACTCACAAGTTCGAATATATCTTCATCGCATGCTAACGATGCACCACACGGAAAGTGTCGCCAAATCGATGCAACGTTTGTCCAACCTCCGCACAATCTCATCGTCGAGCACGTACCCTCAGCTCTCCACAGAAACGACGCCAACGTTCCTGGGGACTTCGATGACGTGGGCTACAAACATGGCGGTAGCGGGTGTTCTTGTAAACGTGGAGGCCTTCCTAGAGCAGTCTCGAGTAGCCTACACTTCCTGTCAGTGTATTTCTCAGTAATTGTCGACCTTATATCAGGAACAGTATAGAAAATTGTAGAAATCCTGCACGAATAATCTGACGAGTCCCTGCACTGTTTCTTGTCCTTCATGCGCGTAGCCAGGTGTTTAATGAAAACCTTACCTTTATCTCGCGTCAAACAAAGTTGCAAACGCCATGCTGACTGCTCGTCGCATGTATGAATAACTTGTCACCGATACGAGTGAAGTGGGCCAATGCCGCACAGTAAGAGAGGGGATTTTCTGGCCTCGTTTTCCTCTGGCGAACAGCCTTTGCAGTCCCTTGTACAGTTTCAATCGTGTTTGCATATTCCATCGGTCTCACCGCGACTGCTGTGGCTCCCAGCACCAACTACACAGAGGCCGCTGCTTATGACCTCATGGTTCTCAACCCTCCAGTGGTTCCCAGAGGTCTCACTGCGCAGTTTGTTATTCGGCTGCAGAAATCGTTCGTCGGGTTCTTGGTGAAAATGATCAAGTTTGTGGGTGTGGTTGGCCGGCTGCATCGTGTTTTTCATGCTCATGTCCTTCTGTCTCGGTAGGGACGAATTTTTCGGTCAGTTGATTCAATATTTTTTCTGCCTGCGCTGATATCTGAATATAGTTCCATCTTCCAACTCTCATTCCTCAACCTTACGGCAGACTCTGAGAGTAGGCGGGAACTGGGAACTCTCAAAAGACAGTTGTCCTGTTGACAGCACGTCGGATGACTTGACCGTCAAGAAGAACATTACAGGTGCTTCGAATCCCGTACGTCCTGCCACTGAGTCCATTCCAATACGACCATAGTGCCACGTTGACTCCATTCCCCTTCAGATGCAAACACGACCACTAGATCTACCCTATGTGATGATCAACATCTCCGCTCTCGTCATACGTAGTCCTTTGCGTCGAACTCGCTTTCCTGCCAAGCAACAGCTAGCCTATCAACGACACTAGATCACTCAACAGCGTACAAGATTCTCCAAGACCATTAATGGACACTCAGATTCAAAGCAATGTACCTGACTTCCAAGCCTACAGCAATTAATATTATTACACCTCCCTCCATGAGTGCTTCGATCAGCATCGATCCTTAGTACTTGATAGCATTTTTGAACGCCTACTTAGTACGGACCGTACGACGAAGTTTGAGCGCAAAACTCACCTTGATGAAGTTGATATCTCGCCGCCTGTTCGTTAGTCCATCCGCCATGTATCCGCATTCATTCCTCATCCATCAATGTACAGATTCGGTGGAGACGAGGACACGCGCGAAGGAGATCAAAGGTGGGGGCGAGGTTGGTGTATCAAGTCGACAGACAATCTCGAGAGTACTCAGAAGATTTGAAGCTCTCAGGCGTGGTCTTGATGTCCTTGGAGGACGGGTAACTATCAGAGCAGGGTGTCGTGTTGAGGCATCGAAGTCGCATTATCTTCAATTTCTTTACCATGCCAACTGAGTATGAGATGGAGAGGGGGTGGAATAAAATATGCACTTCGAACACGAACACGACTTTGAAGTCGAGCCATCGAGAAAGAGCAAACGAGCCCCGAATAAAATGTTCTTATTCACGGTCTGTTCGACTTGACCTTGGTTTTTGGACTTCCTTGTGACGACGAGCATCCCTGGCAGCGTCGGATGCTTGTGGGCAGGGATTTGACGATCCAGTCGAGTCTCTACAGGGCGTATCAAGGACAGAGGGAAGGCACGCACTTGCTGTTCAATTTGACGGCTGGTTTATAGAACTCACATGGAAGTCAGGTGAGCGCTCAATCACGCGTATCAGCTTCTCATCTGCGCCTCCGCAGGGGGCTCTTGCACGAGCTTCTGCATCTAATGGATTCAGTCTGTTCAATTTGACGGCTGGTTTATAGAACTCACATGGAAGTCAGGTGAGCGCTGACTCGCAATCACGCGTATCAGCTTCTCATCTGCGCCTCCGCAGGGGGCTCTTGCACGAGCTTCTGCATCTAATGGATTCAGTCTTCGTGATAAGTTGTCTCTGATTAGATAGTGTTCGTTCGACGTTCGCTGCTATTGCTCGAGCTCCATGACTATTTCCCTTGATTCTTGAAATGCATGCTTATTTCTGTTCTATCTCTATATTGAATTCATGGATACTATCCTAGAAATCCATTCCTTGGCAATTGGCGGCGTAACTGTGCTCAAGCTTTGGACTGGCATCCTCTACCATCCCGTTTCCCGGCCCCGATAGCTAGAGGATCTTGAGCGTCGAAGTCATCGGTCGACACTCGTATACCTCAAGCCTCGAGTTATCTTCCTTTCTCTCACGACACGAACTTAGCTGCTTCTTCCTGCCTCTGTCTCATCGGCAGAACATGTACGGGAGATCCATGACGAAACGGATTTGGAAGTGCTAGTAGCAGAACGTCAACTTTATCGATGTCTTTCTTCGTTCCTAAAATGTACATCTGGATTCGATTAGGTAAATTGGGCCAGACCGATGTCCACCGCGGCTGCTGCATGCCTCGCAATAATGACGACAGCAAAGGGGACGTTGTGTATATATACTTGTACGCATGCTCGTTATCGCCTCGAACGTTACTACTTTGTTAAAACGCAGATGAACGATGTAACTACAAATTGTGTTTCTTATATGAGATTGTGTGAGTGGCGGTCTCTCGCGATTGCAAGTCAACGGACAAATTGCAAGTGTGTCTTTCCTTTCCCCTTCCCTTCTTTTCCATCTGACGCTTAGCTGTTCAACAGACAACTGGACTCCGAGTCAATTCAACATTAACGGCACTCAAAACTATTCTCTCCATCTTCAGCTACGCGGTGCAGCACTGCCAATGTATCATGCGAATGTTCTACTACTGAATGTAATTTGCGATTCAGAAATTGAGAAGATGACTTATTCTCGAATATATTACTTCCATCTGTCATTCTTTAGTTGCGCCGGGCGGATGTGTGGTCCGCGTCGCGTCACATGTGGCTCTAATTCTAAACCTCAAATACGCGTCATAGTCCTTGATACAGCTCGCTTGAGCTCTAGCCTCAGATCCCAGATGTCAGCCGCTTCCGGAGACAAAGAAGAAACCCGGCGCAATGGATTGCGTCTGCTCCACTTGGTGTGTAGCGCCTGCTTGATCCTAGGTGTCCTTTTTACTAAGTACCTCGAGGATAACGGTTCTCCGTGGTCTCTCCAAACGGGGAGCGCTTGAGATCCAATGAACAAAGTTTGCAAGGAGGGTGATAATTGCGAGATTAGTACTTATACATGGTCTACAAGGTTTCTATTTGATCAACCCAATGCCTTACATCGCAAAGTTGCCCGTTTGATGTTAATTGTAGCCCGGGAGTCCAAGCGTGTTGAAACGTTTAAAGTCTCGCTATGAGGGAGTGTAGACATAACTGCCGTTCTTGCCGAAATCGAGGACCCGTTTACCGCTGGAGGAACCAATAGACTGTGCTGCGACAAGGGGCGGAGTTGAATGCTAGTCGGGCGGTCTATTGGCGGAATGTTGATTAGTCCGCCGGGGAGGAGTGAACGGCTGTTGGTGCCAAGATTAGTCAGTTATGGTGATGAGGAAGAAAGGGGGAACATACGTTATAGAAAATTCTGTCCACCAGTGTTGAGCTCTCTCGTGAGTGGCCGTCTCCCGTTCGTTCAGGAATGAAAACTTGATTTTCAGGAACTTCTGGACGATACAGTGGACTGAGCCGTGGTTCGAAAAGTCTGAGAAGATGGTCCACGGATCCCGTATGTCCCGCTCGTCCACGTTAAACAAGAGGATACGAGTGCTTGTTAGACGGCTACGCACAAAGGATCGGGTAAAAGAGGAGTAGGACAAAGGTGGTACGTTTGGGACCTTCGTTGAGTAACACTGAGTTGCTATGATGCCCCGATGCAAAGCCAGTATCCAACCCACCGCCTTCGTCCTAGTACGCGTCGCCAGTCATCAGTAACGTTGGCGTCGTTTGTATGAACTCGAAGGGTGTGGTCTCAGCGAGGCGACCGTGCAGAGGCTCGAGATGCCGGTGCATCGCTTCGGTGACGTTTTCTGTGCGAGGTGACAAGGTCTCCAGGTCTGTGAGCGCGAGATGAACGTGCGTAGAGAAGGGGGAACAGGGGGCACCGTACCTGACTAGCCCGAGTGAAGTCACCCTGCTACGCAATCCTCTCGACAATTCCGGTAATCTTCCACAGCGACGGAACTGCCATGAAAGCCCGCGACTCGAATTTTGGAGAATGTTGGTGAGGGATCAGGATGGACGAGCACCAACTGTAATCTATGCCCGCATATAGTCACCAAAACCGTATTTCACCAGCACCCCGTCGCCTGAGATGCGAGATATAGCGCTGTGTAGGCGGTCTAGAGTTGGTGCTCCTCCTAGAGATGAATCGGATTGAGGAATCAATCTTGAGTGGAGAACTTTTACATACTATAAGGGTCGCTATTTCAGCGTGCGGAGCAACAAAGTTCGGCGTTGCTAATATCACACGGGTCCTTGCCTGGTTTGAGTGATTGGGAATCATAACCAAGGACTCTCTAACAGCTAGAACTGAGAGGCTACAACAACGCTTCCGAGTTAGGAACGCGTTAGAAAGAAGTGAAAAAATTTACATACAGGAACCCTGATGTTCGTCGCTAGTGTTCATCTTCTTCTCGAAAAGCAAGTACGAGTCTGAAGAAGGGCATTTGTCAATATTCGAGGGCCAGTATACATATAGGTTTGAATGCACGTACACAAATGAGGGCTGCACGTCGTATCAATCGTTGCTGCTCTTGCAGAGGATTGCAGCGGTCGATTTCGATCTGCGCAATCGAGTCCGTACGTGGGTCGCCAGCGAAGTTGACATGATACTGCTCTTGCTTCTCATCTACATCCCGGAGCAGGTTCGGCCAATGCGAAAAGAGGGACGCGTAGTAGGGCGGACATGAACGAGGGACGAGGCGTCGAGATAAACGAAGTCGACAGGGGGGTGTGCGTGGCTACTTGAAACGTCGAGCTCTAAACGGAAGGGGAGACGGTGGGGAGGCATCGATATCGGTGTCAGGGAGGGCAGAAAGAGAATCGACGTTGCGTTACGTTGCTGGGAGGTCCTGGTACTGTCAGAGTATGGAATAAGTGCAGAGTTTGGAAACATGAGAGTTGAGAGTTGAGATGGACTTGAAGTACAGTATCTTCAAAGCCATCCTGTCACGAACAAGCCACGAAATGGACACTACAGGGATCTGTGCAAGGTTCCACTGTCAGGTATGACGCGTGACGCTCGGATGAAGGTTTGAGCGAATGATCACGACGTCACACTTGTCTTCAACAGTGACCACCATGCTCGCACGTATACGACGCGTCCATTCTCGTAGGAATCTCTGCACCCACGCGTTCTCTTTGGTGGCTTTGAAATCTTGTTCAGTGCTCACGGCACAAATCTCGCGATCCGCTCATGATCATCCTCAATGTAAGATGAAGTGTGTATTCTATTTTCATCTCTCTTCATCACACTCAGACAAATCCAAGGCGCTGTCTGTATCCTCCTTCGTGCCTTGACTCTTGCGGCGTCACAGTCTTCATGCACTTTCTGCATGACGCCGAACCGTCCATCCTCTTCACCTGTCTTACTCTGCCAGCATCCGATTTTCGAACCGTCGCGAGGACATTGGTCGACTCGGAGCCTTCAAGGCCTCCGTGGGCCAGGGATGTTATATCGATCTCATCGACGCCTTTTTTCGTGCTCAAGGTGCATATGTGGGCCCGAACCATAGGGAACTGAAGATACAGAGCCATATTCCATCGCTCGCGACAGCGATCAAGACGATTACGGTCTTCTATGGGCTTATCGGTTAGTGTGTGTTGTCGTGCCTTTCATATCTTCTAATTCTGACAAACTGCCTTTAGTCGCTGCACCTATCTAGAAAGACGGAGTAGCCACTCCCAATCATTCACTGCTAGGTATCGCGGATGACAGTCTAGCGTATGAACTCGTCGATGGCCAGGCTATGCGTTTGCGTGACTTTGTCCAACCTCCATCCGAGTCGATGTTTTACACGGCAGTTGGTTCGTCATCTTCTGCCTTCGGCCCGTTCCACTTTGCTGACGTTCTATTTCTCGAAAGGTTGTCTGTCGATCGTCAAATCCCCTGCGCATCGTTGACTTCTATGTTGTTAACGACAGAGCGACTGCCAAATACTGCAGCTGGCTCCGCGAGTAGTTGTACAATTTGGGGCTTGACGTTATCGTTAGTCATTGAGAAGGTCAAAGTACGCATGCTTTTCACTCTTGTCTCGGGAGGGATACTGAGTCAGTTAATTAGGGACCTGTCCCCGAGTCTATTGTCGCAGACGGCCCTACTCCGAAGAACTTGACGAGGTACTCTGTCGATCCTTTCTCGCTCCCTTCGCCTGCTGACCTTGCACCTACAAGATCAGATACATCTTCACCGCATCACAACGACGTATCCCATGCCGAATTGACGCAACGTTCCTTCAACCTCCTCACAATCTCATCGTCGAGCCCAAACCCTTCTCAGCTCTTCACGGAAGCGATGGATGTCGATGGCTTTGGCGACAAGTACCAGGAGCAACACGGTAGTGGGTGGTGTTGTTTACATGGAGACTTGTGAATTGGAATGATTGTCGGAGTAGTCTGCTCCTGTTAGTGTAATCCCTATCCTTGTTGGTATCACATTACAGCTGACCTGAAGGAATTATTGATAGGCCAGCGCAGCAAACAGCGAGAACTCTGCTTGAATCGTCTAACGAGCCCCGGCTCTGCTTCCCGTGGGTAGCCTGGTTTTCCATGTATACTCTTACGTTGCGGAAGACAAACTTAGAGTTATCACTGTCATATTCAACCCTCGTAGCATCCATGGACCACTCATCGTTAGAACGACAGCTTGACGACGCGTAGCGTGAGACTGAGATTTTTCGGCCTTCGTTATCCGTTATCGTCTAACGAGCGGCCTTTGCACTCTCAACCATGAATGCATAATCCACCGATTTGACCATGACTGCCGCCATCCTGGCATCAACTACACGGAGGCCGCTGCTATGGCACACGGCTCTCAACCTCTCGCCCGTCTCAAGCGATTCCATTACGAAGCAAACTCGCCAATTAGTTCACGAGATACCTAATTTTTTGATTCAGAGTCGAATGAAGTACCATCCGCGAAGTCCTCGACCTCAAGGCAAACGTTCAACAACGCTCCGGACGTGGCAAGATCCCACTTGAGGCGCGAGTGGTCGACAGCATGCCCGATTGAACATTCTTTTGAAAGTAACATCATTGACGCTTCGAATACCGTACGTCCTGGGTAAACCTCGGTACGAGTCATATTCCTGACTTCACTCTCCTTCAGCAATACCACCGATCTATTCTCTATCATGGCCGACGTATCCGCTCTGGTCGATATCTGCTGATTCATCAGTACGTAGTCTTTCGCTTAGAATCATCTTCCTGCTGAATGACGGTTAGCATCTCCTTCCTCATCAACGACGTTACCACAAGGCTGGTGATTGTTCAACCTTCAGCGGCGTACGAGATTCTCGAAGATCATCTAATAGGCTCCGAGATCGGCAACGACTTGCCCAAGCTCATGGCCACTGTACCTCCATAAGTACTTCGTTCGATCCTTACTCGATAGTGCTCGGACACCTATTCACTGGCGATTTCAGGACATGAATAACATGGACTTCCCTGCAACGAATTTCCTTGATGGGTCCAACATTTCGTATGCGGATAGGACAACGGAAGAGTGGAGTACCGGTTTGTTACAAACCCTCTACCCGGATTTCCTGAGTCACACCGAGCTCATGCTCTGGCAACATCATCTGCAGCTCGAATATGTACCACTGCAGCCTCGGTATCACAAAAGGCTGACTTCATACGGGTTAGTTATGTACTGTGTCTGTCATTCTCTGTCTCCTGTGCACTGAACATGTCCATTATAGTAATTATGGGTGATGCGAAACATCATCACTGTTGACACCACGAATCTTCGCACCGTTCCTATTCCTGCTCCCTCCAAGCTCTACATGCTTGCCTTTCTTAAGGATGGGGCATTGAATGAGCTCGGGTGATGGCAACTATGATGTTCAAGGTGTGACGGCGGACTAGGTGGTGCGTGGGTGATGCTATGAAACTCTGCACGATGCCCATAAGTCAGACTGATACTGACGTATGCCTGCGGCCTTTTACGCACACTAACTATTGTTCTTGGTATATTCGGACTGGATTGATCTACTGCTCTTACTGTCCAATTCCCTGCTTAGTATAACAAAGTTATAAATATTGTAGATGACGTGTGATTTTCAAATATCATTATGGTCATCATCACTCGTTGAGAGTTACAGATAGCAACTCATATAGAGCCCTCAAGAGCCCGATCTACAGTGAGCTGGACTTCAAAAACCTTCCTTGGTACATCCTGCACCAATTGAGGCAATGGTGGTCAAAGCGTGAGAATATTTAATCATGAGAGTTGCATTCAAGCTTTGACTTGACTGGCTCTCACCCCCATCTTCGAGCCATTACCAAAATTGAATTTGCACCATGCAAAGCACCATTTCTCCACCTACTCAACATGGACTGAGGCTTCTAGCCCTTGGTAGGCTGATCCTTGTCATGCTCATAATTCTACTCAATGTCAAGTTGCAATTACCAATGCAGATGACGGGGGTACTTGTGGCCTCTCTGAGCTGCTGATCATTCAGGAGCTCATGAACAGGATCAAGTTTATTATCAATGCTGACATAGTACCAAAACCCTGCGAGTATTTTGATCTCATTGGTGGTGTTGGAACAGGCGGGTATGTCTCCTATGATCTACCGATTGTTCCTATGCTCAAGAATAATTTCAGACTTATTGCTTTGATTCTTGGACGGCTTGAGATGCCTATTGACCAAGCCATTGAGGAATATGTTTGCCTCACCTCTCGCATCTTATCTGACAAGAAATGGTCTACTAGCCATGAAGTTTTTAAAGCCTCAGTCTTTGCAACTGGCATGGAAGCCATGATCAAGTCTTCTGGATTGCTGCCAAATGCACTATTGCAAGATGATACTCAGTACTGCAAGAGGTCTGTCCAATGCTCTGTTATTGAATAGAGATTAACCTGTAACGTCTCTAGTTTTGTTGTGTCACTCCCATCAGTTCATATGACACCACGACTTTTCCGTTCATACACAGTGGCTGCCAATCAGGGTTATAACTGCACTATTGTTGAGGCAGCACGTGCAACCACTGCTACCCCTGGAATTTTCAAGCCTGTGCTGATTAATGATGGAGGTATTCAAGAATCTTTTATTGGTGGTAATTTGGGATTTAGTAATCCCAGCAAACTTGTTCTTGAGGAAGCAGAATCTGTGTTTGGTCATTCAGCACAAGTGGCCTGCCTTGTTAGCATAGGTGCTGGGCAGCTCGGCCCTGTCTCATTGCAAAATTCTGGCACAAAGAATATGCTGAAAATTGTTAGTAGGATTGCAACTGATAGTGAAAAAGTTGCTCAAGAGTTGATGAGCCAATTTAAGCACATTCCTGATGTGTTTTATAGGCTTAATGTAGACCAAGGTCTGCAGAAGTTTACCATAGATGATGTGAAAAAGCTATCAGAAATCAAAACACATACTCTGTCTTACTTGTGTCAGCCTACTGTTGTGCACCATGTTAACTGTCTAATGCAGGCTCTGCATTCCAGTCCTTGCAAAATCTCTGTAAGAAACTTCAGAGTGTCTTTGCTGCTCAAAAATCTTCAAACTACTACTTTCATGGAAGACATCTATCAAATTCCTGCTCCTACTCAGGTCTTTACAGGAAGAAAAGGTATTCTGGCAAAGTTGGATAATTACTTTGCTGCAAATTCTGCTTCAGTAAAGGCAAAGGTCCAGAGAAGATATGTTTTATATGGTTTAGGTGGAGCTGGAAAGACACAAATTGTTCTGCAATTCCTAGCAATGCACAAGTCAAGGTAAGTTAGATTTGACTATATCATGTTGTGTTATATTTGAACACTTGTTCAGATTTGCATTCATGTATTTAATTGATGCAAGCTCAAGGGTTGCTTTAGAACAATCCTTCAAGTTTATTGCAAGTCAGGCAAGAATTTCTGAGCCCAATGCTGCTGCTGGTCTCAAACTGCTTTGTCATCAACAGAAAGAGTGGCTATTATTTTTTGACAATGCAGATGATCCAAAGCTCAATCTGCAGCCTTTTTTCCCATCTTGTCAACATGGGAACATCATCATCACTACAAGAAATAAGGACTGTGAAATTCATGCACCTCATCACAATGACAGGATTGAGAAAATGACTGAAGAAGATTCAATTGCTCTTCTCTATAAAATTTGCAGCAGATCAGAGTCTTCAATTGCAGAAGCAAAGGATCTAGTTCAAGAACTTGGCCATTTTGCTTTGGCCATTGTGCAGGCAGGCCACTATTTATTGCAAGAAAAATGGCTAGGATTTTCCCAGTACATTGACAAGTATAGATTAGACAGAAAGAGATTTTTGGGACAAAATCCAAATCAATACATTGATAATTACTCATTATCTCTTTATGCTGCAATGAAAATCAGCTATGACAAGCTTCCTACAAGTGCAAAGACAATACTCAGCTTTTGGAGTGTTTGTCATTATAGCAGAATTCCTATAGACTTGTTGCAAAGAGCATGGAATAATGTCAATGATCATATACAGGATCAAGTTCTACATCTTCAAAAGTTTCTGACTTTATTTCTTAATGATGAACACCAATGGGATGAAAGGCTAATGGATGATACAATTCAATTGCTCACATCCTACTCATTGATTGAAAGAACTGGAGAGAACCTGCTATCAATGCATCCTTTAGTTCAACAGTGTTGTCATGAGTTTTTGACAGAAAAGGAGAAAGAACAGACATATTGTTGTGCATCACAAGTATATTATTGTTTGGGGCAGAAAGACTTCCATTACAATGATGTGCAATTGTGGCTACCCCATGTGAAGAGATTGCAACAGGACATATCAGTAGAGTTGGAGATTGCTAAGGTGTTTGTAGATTTTTGGTGGAAAGCTGAGTTGTGGAGTGAGGCAATAAATGAACTAGAAAAAGTAATAATTACTGTTAAAGATACAGAACCTCACATCCTTCATGTCTGGCAAAGCAGATTAGGATATACATTGCAGAAGTCTGGAAAACTTGAAAAGGCTGAACAAATTCAGCAAGAGGTTTTGGCTGCTCAGCAAGCAACTTTGGGAAACAACCATCCTGACACTCTGCTCAGCATAAACAATCTTGGCATCACTCTGCAAAAAGCTGGAAAGCTCCAAGAAGCTGAACAAATGCAACAACAGAGCCTGGCTGCTCAGCAAGCAGCATGGGGAAATGATCATGCTGACACTCTTCTCACTATGAACAATCTTGGAAACACTTTACAAAGAGCTGGAAAGCTCCAAGAAGCTGAGCAAATTCAGCGAGAGGTTTTGGCTGCTCAGCAAGCAGCATTAGGAAATAATCATCCTAATACTCTTCTCACTATGAACCATCTTGGAATTACTCTCCAAAATGCTAGGAAGTTCCAAGAAGCTGAACAGATTCCAGCGAGAAGTCTTGGCTGCTCAGCAAGCAGTACAGGGAAATGATCATCCTGATACTCTTCTCACTATGAACAATCTTGGAAACACTCTACAAAGAGCTGGAAAGCTTCAAGAGGCTGAACAAATGCAACGAGAAGGCTTGGCTGCTCAGCAAGCAGCATGGGGAAATGATCATCCTAACACTCTTCTTACTATGGACAGTCTTGGACTTACTCTACAAAGAGCTGGAAAGCTCCAAGAAGCTGAACAAATTCAGCGAGAGATATTGACTGCTCAGCAAGCAGCTTTAGGAAGTGATCATCCTTACACTCTTCTTAGCATGAACAATCTTGGAATCACTCTAGAAACTGCTAGAAAGCTCCAAGAGGCTAAAAAGATCCAGCAAGAAGTTGTGGCTGCTCAGCAAGCAACTTTAGGAAATAATCATCCTCACACTTTGAACAGCATGAACAATTTTGGAATTACTCTACAAAGAGCTGGAAAGCTCCAAGAAGCTGAACAAATCCAGCGAGAGGTACTGGCTGCTCAGCAAGCAGCATGGGAAGATAATCATCCTTACACTCGTTTCACTATGAACAATCTTGGAGTCACTCTACAAAGAGCTGGAAAGCTCCGGGAAGCTGAACAAATCCAGCAAGAGGTCCTGGCTGCTTGGCAAACAGTTTGGGGAAATGATCATCCTTATACTTTTGAAAGCATGAACAACCTTGGACTCACCCTACAAAGAGCTGGAAAGGTCCAAGAGGCTGAAAAAATCCAGAAAGAGGTCCTTGTTGCTCAGCAAGCAGCATGGGGAAATGATCATCCTGACACTATTCTCACCATGAACTATCTTGGACTCACTTTACAAAGAGCTGGAAAGCTCCAGGAGGCTGAAAGAATTCAACAAGAGGTACTTGCTGCTCAGCAAGCAACATGGGGAAATGATCATCCTGACACTATTCTTACTATGAACTATCTTGGATATACTCTACAAAGAGCTGGAAAGCTCCAAGAAGCTGAAGAAATCCAGCAAGAGGTCCTAGCTGCTCAGCAAGTAGCATGGGGAAATGATCATCCTGATACTCTTCTCACTATGAACAATCTTGGAAACACTCTACAAAGAGCTGGAAAACTGCAAGAAGCTGAAAAAATGCAGTGAGAGAGCCTGGCTGCTTGGCAAGCAGCATGGGGAAATGATCATCCTCACACTCTTCTTACTATGAACAATCTTGGACTCACTCTACAAAGAGCTGGAAAGCTTCTTGAAGCTGAGAAAATTCAGCAAGAAGTTCTTGCTGCTCAGCAAGCAGCATGGGGAAATGATCATCCTGATACTCTCCTCACCATGAACTATCTTGGACTCACCTTACAAAGAGCTGGAAAGCTTCAAGAAGCTGAAAAAATTCAGCGAAAGATTCTTGCTGCTCAGCAAGCAGCATGGGGAAATGATCATCCTGACACTCTTCTCACTATGAACTATCTTGGATATACTCTACAAAGAACTGGAAAGTTTCAAAAAGCTGAACAAATTCAATGAGAAGTCTTGGGTGTACAGCAAGCAGTTTGGGGAAATGATCATCCTTACACTCTTGACAGCATGAACTATCTTGGACTTACTCTACAAGGAGCTGGAAAGCTTCAAGAGGCTGAACAGATACAGCGACAGGGTTTGGCTATTCAGCAAGCAGCATGGGGAAATAATCATCCTGATACTCTTCTCAGCATGAACAATCTTGGAAATACTCTGCAAAGAGCTGGAAAGCTTCAAGAAGCTGAACCAATTCAGCAACAGGTCTTGACCACCCAGCAAGCAGCATTAGGAAATGATCATCCTGATACTCTTCTCAGCATGAACAATCTTGGAATCACTCTACAAAGAGCTGGAAAATTCCAAGAGGCTGAACAAATGCAGCAACAGGGCCTAGCTGCTCAACAAGCAACATTGGGAAGTGATCATCCTGACACTCTTCTCAGCAAGAACAACTTTAGAATCACTCTAGAAAGAGTTGGAAAGCTCCAAGAAGCTGAACAAATCAACCAACAGGTCTTGGCTGCTTTAAACATCACATTGCAAAATGAACATCCTGAGACTCTTAATAGCATGTATGATTTTGGATACCATCTACAAAGAGCTGAAAAGCTCCAAGAAGCTGAGCAAATACAGCAAGAGGTGCTAGCTGCTCAGCAAGCAACATTAGGAAATGATTATCCTGACACTCTTAACAGCATGAACCATCTTGGAATCACTCTAGAAAGAGCTGGAAATTCCAAGAAGCTGAATAGATCCAGCAACAGGTCCTGGTTACTTAACAAGCAGTATTGGAAAATAATCATCCTCATGCTTTTCTCAGCAAGGGCAATTGTGGTTTCACTCTGGCACAAGGACCCAAGAGGCTGAGCAAATGCTGCAATGTGCCTTGACTGCACAGCATTTTACATTGATATTCAGCTGGTAAGTACTATGACTCCAATATTAGATTAATGTAACTGACAAGTTCTCATCAATTAGCATAAAGTAGTATTCTACTGAAGTGGGTACTTACTGTAGCCACTGCTCCTGAACTAATTGTGCATCTTTTATTGATTCTTTCATTTTGACAAGGCTCAACAAAGAACTCAATCTAACTCATAAAGTAGTATTATAACTTATTGTGCATCTTCCAACTGCAGCAGTCCATTTTCACAATGTATCTCAGTAAAATATCATTATCTATCAGCTAAATTATCCAGTTCTGTGTTAAGAGATTGTTTGAGCCTTGGTAAAGACACAGCACTTCATATGTCTTCCAAGGTGATCTGGAAATGTGCTTAGCAAGTAAGTTCCTCTCTGCCTTTTGTGCAGGACAAGCTATCTGACAAAGTGACCTGAAAATATGCCCAACAGATGAGTTCTTCTGTCTTTTGTGCAAAATCAGACATTTGACAAAGTGACCTGAAATTTAAAAGTGTGCCCAGCTTGTGAGTCAATTATATTCAATAGCTATTCACATTTTATAACTTCATCTCCCTTTTCTTATTTGCTTTTCCCATCCTCTTGTACTATTATTTACATTACCACATTTTAACCTTTTTCTATTAACACTTATCTTTTTTTTTTCTTTTCATCTTAGGTCTCTCAACAAGTAACAGAAGTAATGTCTAACCACAGTTACTCATTTCAAGTGAGTCCACTCACATTTTCATCCAGCTCCCAAATAGACCAATTTATTGTATATTTTTGATTAGAATCCTACCTCCACTGAGCTTGCTGGTCTGCTTAGCCTTCTCCTAAACATTTTTTGCTTACCTCTTACTGGCATTTAGCTCTCATCATCTTTCTAGAAAGTTCTTTTTGCAAGTAGGGACACCACACTGTATGGTACTAGACCTTGCAATGGACAAGAAAATGTATGGTCTGAGACAGGACCAGCAGATCTACTGGAGCATCCAGCAGATGGGATACAGTGTATGGTGTTTGACCAGGGAGCAAACAGTGATAAGTCAATAAATTATAAGTGATACTGTATCAGTGGACATATTGTATCAATAAGACTAATAGTGGGGCAATATAGGTTCATATCAGATAATGCTTGGCTGTAGCATTTTGGAAATGGTTTGCCCATGCATTTTCTTCAATTTCCTGATGAATTGGTTCTGAAACACTGGAAATACCATGAGAATCAGCCAGGTTTTGCCCAAAATATTTTTGGAACAATTCTTCAGGTGGGCTCTGGCTTGGGTCAATAATTTTGGACTGTACAGAGCTGTCAGACCTTTGGGTACTCAGCCAATGCTTGTACTCAGGCCATCTGATAAATTGTGCCTGAAACACCTGAAATATCATGGGAATCAGCAGGGGTTTGCCCAAAATATTTTTGGAACAATTCTTCTGGTGGGCTCCAGCTTGGGTCAATAATTTCAGGCTGTACGGGGCTGTCGGACCTTTGAGTACTTGGCCAATGCTTGTACTCAGGCCATTTGGTAAATTGGGCCCAAAACACCCAAAATATCATGGAAATTGGTGAGGTTTTGCCCAAAATATTTTTGGAACAATTCTTTGGGTGGGCTCTGGCTTGGGTCAATAATTTTGGACTGTATGGAGCTGTGGACCTTTGGGTACTCAGCCAATGCTTGTACTTGGGCCATCCAATAGATTGGGTGCAAAAAGCACCTGAAATATTATGGGAATCAGTGGGGGTTTGCCTAAAATATTTTCAGAACAATTCTTTGGGTGGGCTTTGGCTTTGGTCAATAATTTCAGATTGTATGGAGCTGCCAGACCTTCAGGTGCTTGGCAAATGCTCATACTCAGGCCATCTGATGAATTGGGCCTGAAACACCTGAAATACCATGGGAATTGGCTGGGCTTTGTTCAAAATATCTTCGGAATACTTCTTTGGGTGGGCTCTGGCTTTTATCAATAATTTCAGATTGTACAGAGCTGTCAGACCTTTGCATGCTTGGCCAATGCTTGTTTGTACTCAGGTTGTCCAATGAATTGGGCCTGAAACATCTGAAATACCATAGGAATTGGTGGGGCTTTGCCCAAAATATTTTCAGTACAGTTCTTAGAAAGTGGGCTCTGGCTTGGGTCAATAATTGCAGATTGTATGGAGCTGTTGGACCTTCAGGTGCTTGGCCAATGCTTGTACTCAGGTTGCCTGATAAATTGTGCCCAAATTATCTGAAACACTATGGGAATTGGCCTGGTATTACCTGGAATATTCACAGAACAATTCTTTGGGTAGGCTCAGGCTCTGGTCAATAATTTTGGATTGTATAGAGCTGGCAAGCATTCAGGTGCTCACCTGATGCTTCTGCTCAGTACATGCCTATCAGATGCTTTGGGTGCTTGGTCTCTGCTTCCCCTCTGAATCACTTCTTGATTAGCTCCCCTCAGGAATGGTTAGAAAAAGCTAACACCCTGCATATCTTCAATAGACCTGATGAAATGCTATAGTAAACTTATAGGCATCCACTGACTAAAGTTGTCAGTCTTACTTTGAATTGCCACAGATATAGATCTATTGCACTGTCCAAGCTTCACCTCAACTACACTCCACTATCATCAAGTTTATATATGACTAAACATCAGGTATGAATGACTCTTCCCATTCCATACTTGTTTCTTGCAAACAACATATCAGCTTCATATGAATGAGTATACAGTGGAGCAAACTCATGAAAGTGAGGTACAAATGTTCTCTATGATAGGTGATATGGTAAAGAAAGAGTTGACAATGTGTAGAAGAAAAACTAAAATGTGGTGCAACTCTAAAGCTTAAAAAACCACATTATGCCACATTACACCACAACAGGATAGTTTGGACAATACCCTGCCAGTTCTGAAACCATGATTCCAAGAATAGTTCAACCAAAGCCTGGCCAATTTCCATGGAAATTTTACTGTGGTGATCAAAAGAAAAGCATCAGCCAAAACAATCTGACATTATTGACCAAAGCCTG
>JAGGAR010000146.1:0-19047 GCA_017657315.1 Termitomyces sp. K1Ag | reverse complement strand
GCGCCATCGGTTGTTCGGGGTTGAGTGTCAACACCAGGGCATTGTGAGATAGCCAACGAAGGAGGGATAAACGGCGTTGGTAGCTGGCTTGGAAGACTTGACGAGAAAGATGAAGGAGATGTTGATGTATCTCCACGAGATGAGCGCTCAAAAGAGGTATCAAAGTCGGAATCAGAAGCAACAGACATAATATACAAGGGTAAAAGCGAAGCGATGGGAACAACTTGAAGGGGTTGCCGAAGACCTCGCAGAACTGTCTATTATCTCGTCCGAACCCTCCGAGAAATACTCCACTTGGGGCATGGCTTACCACGCTACCCTCAAGGGTTTTCTTCGGTTTCCTTATCTTGGCTGCGCCATGCTATCTTTATCGTAGCCTCGGCATCTCTGACCTTCCTTGTCTTCCTTTTCTCAATGTTTCCCCATTCTGTTGAGGAATGATCAAATCGGAAACGGAAGTTATCGAGGAGATAAGGGAGGAAGAAATATACGCATATACGATAGCTATAGGGTAGATAAGAGATCTCTAAATCAATATTTCGGCACAGGAACGATAACAAGAGCAGCATTGATAACAACACAGATGACCCCCATAATCCAGAATGCTTTCCCTTGTGCCGGCTGGAAACGGAAGACTAGAGCAAAAATAATACCACCCAAGTTTCCGAAGGAGCCTACAATACCAGACATCACGCCCTAACCCACACAATCTATTTTTAGCGTACCTTTCGGAGAGGGAAGTGTAACTCACGTTGTTATACGAGTTACAATGCGGGACCAAAGCAAAGTTAGCACCGTTACCGAGTTCCGAGAAGATAGCCGTGACAGCGAAGACACCCATCACCACATCGACTATGAGAAATAAGGTTAAGCATCCGTAAGGACGAGAGCATATCAGAGAGATAAGAAAAGTGCACGTACAGTCTGGCCCTGAGGGACTTTTGCTCTCGGAAAGGTAAAACCCTCCTGCCAAACACGATACGCCCATGATCAAGCCACAAAGAAGCATCCAATATTTTTTACCCTTCGTCCCCCATTTCCTGTACACAACATCGCCGACGTATCCGCCAAAGGGTCTAGTAAACAAGTTGAGGAAGCCGCTGTTAAAAAATAAAGACGATTTATTTAGCAACAATAAGCTTCAGTGCCGGAGATTCCAGAAGAGCAAAGAAGGAGCTAAAGTACTAAGTAGATTGAAAAAGTAGACGTACAAAATCGACGTGTAATAGCCAGCTTTAGTCTGATCGAAGCCGTGAATACGTTTGTTGTATAGCGCGAAAAGAACATTCGCCATCTGTGCATCGAGAGCGAGTTCCAGACCGAAAGTGGTGAGGTACGCAAGGGCCGGCAACCAAGTGAGCGGGCTGAGTATGATATGAGTAGCTGACTTGAGAGTCAATTTCTCGTTGACCGCGACATCCACGATGGAGTCGACAACAACATCGACATCGGGGTCGTCCACAGGGTGAACAGTAACTTGGTTCTCCGAGTCTTTGTCCTCCTGTTTCGAGATCTTCTCGTCGTCCGATCGGAGGTGAACCTGGCGCCCTTGTTCCTCAGCTATTGTAATGGCAGGAAGATTCTGGCGCTGGGACCATTTGCCTGCAGGGTGGTCTTGTCCGAAAATGAGGGTCATGACTGCAACAAGAAGGAGACATGGAAGCCTTTTGAAGAAAGTATTACTAGGGGAAACGATGATAGATGAAAAGAAATGTACACACGGGACGATAGCGAAGGACGCTCTCCAGGCGACATGTTGGGTCATTCCTCCTTTGATGAGCGCAGCATACAAAGAAGTCATGATAGCAAATGTAGCGCCACCTCTATTCAACTCTCTTTAGCAAAAAAATCTCGTTTAAGTTGTCGATGGGTGGCGTACCCCATATTTCCCCAACCGCCAACCAAAGCATTGACTGTACCCACACAATTCTTATCAAACCACGACGAAGTCCACGCTTGGCATGGAACGAACGTTCCACCAAGGATCCCAATAAAAAACCGTATAACATAAAGCGTGTTCGCATTGTGAGCCGTTCCAGCCAGACCAGAAGGTATAGCGCCGAGCACGAGCAGACCTGCCATAACCTTTCGTGGTCCAAACGCATCGACCATAGGCCCGACAGCGAATCGGACGATCAGAGTCGCAGCCAAAGCGACGATGTTGGAGTTGGCTACTTGTGCGTCGGTGAGTTTGAGATCGGACTTAATAGCGTCGGGGATGAGTGGGGGAAACGCGAACCATGAGAGGAAAGCGACGAAGAAGCCCACTGCGTCAGATATCAGCGCCCTTTGCACGACTCAGACGAGGAAAGAAAATGCTTACGCCAGCTGAGGTGGAACGCCCGTGCATAGGGGTCATGAAGGTTGAGGAGGGGAATAGTATAGCTCTTGAGATTGACTGGGTTGATGATGGCAGGGCTCCAGAGATGAGACCAGGAAAAGGCTGGGGGTGCAGTAAGGGTCTTATTACTTTTCGTCATGGTGAGAGGGTGTTGCTGCGCGGCGATCAAGATATCGAATGTTACTGTAGCTTTAAGGTGTTCTCCGGCAAGGGGGTCTGGGAAGAATGAGATACAGCCGTAAACTCGAAGAAGCAGGGCGATGGACATACCCCAACGACAGAAATAGAAACACTTGCACCTCCGAGTCAGGCGGTCACAAAGAAAATCCGGGTTCCAAGCTATAGATAAGATTATGAAGACATAGACTCAAGATGTGGAGATAAAGAAGTTTGGGTTGTTTTATTGACAAGGCACCGAGACGAGGATAAGAGATATGAGAGAAGGAACTCTGTAATTGAATATCATCATCTTCTGTCGATCCCGAAGGAGGTTGCTTCTTGTCCATCCTTGGAAAGTATTACACTTCTCAGTTGAGAATAAAATCCTTATCTCTGAGGGTTCGGTGCTCTTCCCTGAAGCACGCTGGCTCTTGCCAAGAGATGAATACCAAGTTTTTGACTTACGACAGTTGAGCAAGTCTCCGCTAGTACGTGGGAGCCGATTAGCATTGCCAGATAAGAAGATAGCGCACGCAGAACTGCAAGATAAGAGTTATCTCAACGAGATGTCAGAGCAACGACAGTTGTCCATAGAGATTAGTAAAGTTCATATCAGCGTAATCACCGATTCAGAACTGCCAAGAATCTAGATTTATCTACGGTGCGGTGTGAAGTTTGAGTTCGGGCTATGTGGCCTGCATTGAGTGTTCATCAGCATGAATAAGTCAACAAGTTTTCAAGTCATAAGAGTGGATTGCCGTATGTTAGTAGGGACTCGGACCAACGTGGTTGAAGTTTTGCGTTGTTTATAAATTACATAGAAGTTGTGTCCAGATGCGATCACTTAGCCGACCCTAATCAGAATCGACTTTCTCTCAACCACACATCCTGTCTGGCCTTATCGCACGAACAGTCGCCGAATGGGACGAAGTCTATCGCTAATTCCAATTCAGGAATCAAGCTTTCAATTTCAAGGGTCACCAGGTCATCGTTGCCGCAATCGCCGTTTCTATTTTTCAACTATGCTCCCACTGGAGTCAAAATGTGCCGTTTTCTAAGCGCGAGCTTCTTGCGTAGATTTCGCACCCCACCTCTTTCGTGTGAGGACAACCATGGCTTCTACATCAAACGGTGTGGATGTTGTCCTGGACCGTCCTACACTCAATCCAGTAGCTACGCTTGATGATGCTGCAAATGATCAAGGACGTGAAGTCATCTTCGTCGGTGCGTCGCCCGTGTAATCTGCGAACTCTTTATGTTCTCATTTATCGTCTAGTTGGCCTTGGAATGGTTGGAATTGGTACAACTCGAACTTTATCAATCGTTACCATGAATGACGATCGTTTCTTTTCGCAGTCTTCATCGAGAAATTATTGAACTTGGATGCAAACCAAAAGTACTTTATTGTCACTTGTGGAGAAGAAAGCCATCTGGCCTATAATCGTGTTGGGTACGTGCCGCGGTTTGATTCTGAAGGGCATCGGGCCGGTTCTAAATGTGTACATTTGCAGCTTGACCGAGTACTTCGAACATCGCAATGTAATAGGCCTATTTTACCGAAAATTTACTGATCCTACTTGCTTACGATCCATACTAGATTGAAGACCTATACCTCAACCCGCCATCCTGGTATGCGCAGCACCATCCCCACAGGTTAAGTTATCACCTGCAAGAAACCGTCACCCACTTATCGCCTGAGAAGAACCTCGTCCACACTAGCAAGAATCGGTCCTTCTCTTACAGTAAATGTGTCATTGCCACTGGCTCTCGCGCCGACCTCCCTCCGTACGTCCTACCCGATGTAGCGGAGACAACAGGAGGAGTCTTCGTCTATCGTAATGTTGCTGACCTAGAAGGTATCATCGCCTACGCGGAGCAACCTTCCGTCAAACACGCCGTCGTCGTCGGTGGTGGGCTTTTGGGCTTAGAAGCTGCAAAGGCAGTATACGACATGCCTTCGTATGTCGTGTCCACCTTAACCCTCTTCTAGATCTTATCTCAATGACGTATGCAGAATCTCCCGTGTCAGCATCATCAACCGACAAGCCTATCCGCTATCGCGTCAACTAGACGCCGAAGCCGGCGAAATGGTCCTTCATCAAATCGAGGCGATGGGCGTCCAGGTGCTTGCCCGATGCTCACCCACGCGCCAAATCACCCGCCTGGTCGAGGATGGTCCGGGTGCGGGTCAAGAAATATTCGCCGGGTTCGAACTTCAAGATGGGTCAATATACGAAGCGGATCTGGTTATTTATGCTATTGGTATCAGACCCCGAGACGACGTGGCGAAGGCTAGTGGGCTGCTGTGTCACTCCCGGGGCGGTATCATCGTCAGCGACGACTTGAAGACGTCGGCCGACAATGTATATGCTATTGGCGAGTGCGCGAGCTGGAAGGAGAACAGTTATGGTCTTATCGGTCCTGGAGGTACGTGTCTACTCCTACTCCTCTTAAGTATATCATGCCCAAGTCATTCTCTCTAGTCGAAATGGCCGACATCCTCGCCTTCAATCTTACGCAAACAGCCTCGCACGCCCCGCGCATAATGAATGCTCCTGATCTCAGCACCAAACTCAAGTGTGTGCCCTTGCCCTCCCTATCTCCAAACCTCCTCTTGACCTCGCTCTACACAGACTAATGGGCGTCGACGTCGCCTCCTTCGGCGACTACTTCGTTGACCGCCGTCTGCCCCTAGGCAAAACCCATAACGTCAACAAATCCATACCCAAGCACGCTAATGACCATGATCACGGTCTCCCGGCTGTCGAAATCTCCATTGAGGAAACCAAGGCTTCGAACTCTACCCCTTCATCCAAGCCCGAGAAGGCTCCCTCAAGCCGGACAGGCCGCCACGGCGACAAAGACCCAAAGGATCAATCAATCAACCGTCTCGTGTACAAAGATCCCTTCAGTGGGACGTACAAGAAGTATATCTTCACTGAGGATGGGAAATACCTCCTTGGAGGGATGATGGTGGGCGATGTATCGGACTTTGTCAAGCTCGTGGCGATTGTGAAAAAGAAGGTGAATACCCCGTCCGTCCTGCCTATCTGGACATCCTTCTGTACTGACGCTTTCTCTCCTTCCTCAGAAACCACTTGAAGTTCCCCCGTCTCAATTCATCATTGGTACCAAGAAAGGAGACGACGATGGCGGGGACCTCGACGATGACGCTCAGGTCTGCGGCTGTCACGTACGTCCTTCTCACTTTCCCCTTCTCGTGAGTGTCTCACTTTCCACCTGCACAGAACGTAACAAAAGGCACCATCGTGCAACGCGTCAGAGATGGCACATGCCTCACCATCCCCGATCTTAAAGCCAAAACCAAAGTCGGTACCGGGTGCGGTGGTTGTATCCCCCTAGTGAGTACATTATGAAATTACTTCATAAATTACAGTAGTGAATGACCTGACCATTCATGTACAGGTGGCAAAAATCTTCAACGCAGAGATGAAGAAAGCCGGACGAGCTCTGAACACCAACCTTTGTCCACACTTTGCCATGAGCCGCCAAGACCTCTTCAACGTCATCAAAGTCAAGAACCTCCATTCCTTCACGGAAATCATGAAAACCATCGGCGTCAACGGCTCTTCTATCGGGTGCGAGATTTGTAAACCCGCTGTTGCGAGCATTCTTTCCAGTCTGTGCGTACCCTCACTTCTTTCCTCCTCCAACTATCGGAATCATCCTGACGATATAATGTGAATAGGTACAACGAACACGTCATGAAACCCACACACCACCAAAACCAAGACACCAACGACCGTTTCATGGCCAACATGCAGCGCAACGGAACGTTCAGCGTCGTTCCTCGTATCCCCGCAGGCGAAATCAGCCCCGATGGTCTCATCGCTATCGGTAAAGTAGCGAAGAAGTATGGTCTTTACACCAAGGTATGACCCTACGTCGCTCACCCCCCAGTCATTGTGACTAAGCCTCGCCCAGATCACTGGTGGACAACGCATAGACATGTTCGGTGCACGCAAGGACGACCTCCCCGCCATCTGGGAGGAGCTCAACGAAGCTGGGTTCGAGAGTGGTCATGCGTACGGCAAAAGTCTACGGACCGTCAAGTCCTGCGTCGGTACTACCTGTACGCCTCCCTTTAACTATCTCTCATTTCATTGATCTCATTCCATCTGATTTCTTAGGGTGCCGCTATGGCGTCGGCGACTCTGTTGGCCTAGCCGTGCAGCTCGAGAACCGCTATAAAGGCGTCCGCAGCCCGCACAAGTTCAAAGGCGGTGTATCAGGATGTGTCCGTGAATGTGCTGAGGCTCAAGGAAAGGACTTTGGTATAATTGCTACTGATAAGGGATGGAACAGTATGTCTTCTTCCTTTCTGATTTTCTACCAGTATCTAATGTCTGCTTGATAGTCTTTGTAGGAGGAAATGGTGGTGCTAACCCGGTATGTATGATACATACGTTCAGCTTGCAGGAACTGATTGATGCAGCGACATGCCGACCTCTTTGCCAAAGACGTTCCACCCTCCAAGGTTGTCCGCATCATCGACCGGTTCCTAGCGTACTACATCATGACTGCGGAGAGACTTGAACGCACAGCGCGCTGGATCGAGAGGATGGATGGAGGCATTGAGGTCAGTTGGAACTTGCAATAGTCTTGTCATGCACAACTTGATATCTGTTGCCTAGAAACTTCGCAAAGTGATCCTTCAAGATGAACTCGGAATCTGCAAGGACTTGGAGGCACTAATGGACAACCTCGTGGGCACATACGAGGATGAGTGGGCCGCGGCTGTCAAAGGTACCTCCCCATCCCATACTACCCTTTCCTCATCTCTAATCAATATCAATGAGACCCTTCAAAGCGCAAACAATTCAAACAATTCATCAACACAGATGAAAAACTCCCTCAAAGCGAAGTTATTACTGAACGCGGGCAACCACGGCCCGCGGATTGGCCAAAAGCGTACCCTCCAGTCAAGTTCACATACGAGAATGTCGTCACTGCTCAATCGGAGTGGAAGTGGGTGACTGTTGCGAAGACGGCTGACATGTTGCCGAACGATGCTGGGACGACGAGTGCGGCTGTTAAGTATGGGAATACCCAGCTTGCAGTTTTCCATGTCCCGAACAAGGGGTATTATGCCACACAGCAGATGTGTCCTCACAAAAGGTGTGCAGTCCCGCATTGATGATGTTTTCGTGTACTCATGAATCGTTAGAGCATTTGTTCTTGATCATGGCATCATCGGCGATACCGCTAACGGCAATCTCGTGAGCCCCCTCTGTCATCTTTCATAACATGAGCTCACCTATTCTCTAGTATGTCTCCTGCCCACTTCACAAGCGCAACTTTGCCCTCACTGGCGGCGAATGCCTAAACGATTTGGATTATCAAATCCTAACGTTTGATGCGCGTGAGGACCCGGATGGGAAGGAAGGAATTCAGCTCTTACTCCCTCCGGTGGAAGAGCTCGATGCCGTGCTAGGTACTGAGAAGTGGCTTATCAGACAGGCAGAGTCGGAAGCGTTCGGGCTCAACGCAGCAACTCAGATTGAGGTGGTTGAACCGAGGGGTCTAACAGCGGATGCATCGTCGTCTTGCGGCGTGGTAGATGGTTGTGGCCACAGCTTGGAATGGTAATCTTAATGTCTTTGTATATTCAGCTGTTTTGGAAGGACACCCCCTGGGATTCAGGTGGTTTACGTGGGCGTGTTAGGGTAATACTCTTGCATGATACCATTTTGATGGTAATCGTCTGGAATAAAGTTTAAACAATCGCCTCGTCCATATCTCTGATGCTTAGCCTGATACTCAACTCTTCGCATTCCTCAGATGGTAACGGCTTGCCTTCCTTTCACTCAAGCACAACAGCCATGAGCATTCATCGCCTGCTGCAATGTCCATGAATGATAATGAATGAATGTGTCCCAGACATTGACAACGATTTGCGCGCCGCGCGAGCGCTAACGTCACGTGACTGCGGTCAATGCCGAATCAGCCACCCATTTGTCAACTGTATAGGACTTGTTCGAGAATTCCCACACGTCCTGCTCACCACTAAATTCATTCGTCAAGGTAAGCTCGTCGTGCGTCGTCGATCCCTTCGCTCACCGTTCGTCCAGATGCAGATCTTCGTCAAGACCCTTACGGGTAAGACGATCACCCTCGAGGTCGAGTCGTCCGACACTATCGACAATGTCAAGGCCAAAATCCAGGATAAGGAGGGGTGCGTCTTCGTTTTACCGAGATTATACATACAGAGACTAATGACAATGTAGTATCCCCCCTGACCAACAACGTCTCATCTTTGCCGGCAAACAACTCGAGGACGGACGTACGCTTAGCGACTACAACATTCAGAAAGAGTCCACGCTTCACTTGGTCCTTCGGTGCGTCGTTTTTTCGTTTCGACGTCTGACTTTGACTTACACTCTTTTTCTTGTCACCAGTCTCCGCGGTGGTATCATCGAGCCCTCGCTGAAGGTCCTCGCATCCAAGTACAACTGCGACAAACAAATCTGCCGAAAATGTTACGCCCGTCTCCCCCCTCGTGCTACCAACTGCCGGAAGAGGGGATGCGGACACTCTTCACAACTCCGCCCGTGAGTACATTGTTTTCTGCCTGTTCATGAACCTCGTTATTGATTTGTTCGTCGTCACTTTTAGTAAGAAGAAGCTGAAGTAGTCCGTACGCTATTGGGCACAGCAGCATGCGAGGCTATTTACTACGTATACATCCTTGTACTTATCTCCTTCGCAATGTTGGGCTGTTTTTTTCATCGTCTCGATTTGAACTCTTCGTGTGCCTCGTTGAACATGAGCGGGCTGAGGTGTAGCTGGCCCAGGATATCTCTGGCTGACTATCAGATTAACACCCGCGATCGCATACTGTATAGCGCAGCCCGCCTTTAAAACTGCCGAAATCACCACCGATCAATGGACGACTCCTTCCAGTTCATCATCAAGTCTCCCTCATCGCAGGGTGAAAACGTACGTGGATGAACCGAGGTAAGTCTCATATGACGCTACGTTCTTTTATCCTTCCAAAAGAAAACGAGAACAATCCTGCTCTGGATGCGTTCTCGGTCTCGTCGGGCTCCTTCAGCCCAGCCTGGTTGTCTCATTCCAACTCGCATTCTCCAAAGGCCAGTGGCACGGTTTCTTCTGATGGTGATGCGAACAATCGTTATCCATCATACATATCCTCCGGATCCTCACCGTCCGGCAGACCCCGTCTCACAGGTAGAGTTACCCACCCTCTGAGGTCCGCGTCGAGATTTGCCTTCTCACTCAAGATGATGCATAATGCATAATGCATAATGGCCCGTCGGTTGCATCGTTCCAACCGCGAAATGACCTGGGGTATTGTCATCCTCCGCCGAACCATACCCGAGGGCCATTCTAGTACATAGTACCCACAGAAATCTCGCCATATCCATCTCTTCGATCCTGAGCAGCCGCAGAGCCCACATCGTGATCTGGTGCAAATCTTTGTTCAACTCGCTGTAGAATTCCCCTTCCTTACATGCGATCAGATTTCTCAGGATATGTGGGATCGAAGACTTCCTCCTATGGTCTCTAATGTTATTGCCGTGATAGCGTTCTTACTCTCTGTGGTCCCCTGAAAGACTAGAACGGGGTAAACTTACTTCGCCTTCTTCAACTGTGAGTCGATGATGAGTATGGGGGTCAAGAATGTTTCAACTTGCCAACGTAAAGCTCTTCGATGTAGATCGGTGAACGTTCTGAGGTATCTTGGTAGATGTATGTTTCGGTGTACTCATGGAATTGCGCAATCGAGAAGAGAAGATTCTGGTAGAAGTCAAGGGCATGGTTCTCCGTTGTAGCACGGATAAATGGCATTGATTTCCATCAGGAGTCACAGCAAGGCGCATATAGGACTCTGGTTCAGTTGTCATGGAAGTAGCGCGAGTCATATATCATCATGCCCAAGTAATTACTTCTGAGGAAATTCTTTTCGGTGACCGCTGAAGTTTATAGATCTAGAATGGACTCGCAAAAGGAGAGGGAAGAAGTCGCTTCAAATGGTCTTGAAACGTCTCTCCCACACCTATCAATACATCATAGCAATAGATGTCCAGGATAGCAAGAAATGCCGCTGCGCTGAGCAAGGGAAAATTTGTTTGGTGTATCGACCTTCCTGATAGGCCTTTAGAATTTCGAAACTCGGAAATTAGGTCCATGAAATTATGAAAATGCTGCGGAATAGATTCGTAAGCCAGGCGAGGGGGCGAATTTACGTATTTTCCATTGGAAGAAAACCGAGCGTTGCAAAGAAGAGCATCTAGGCGTTGTAAGTTGGATGTGTGTTTAGTTTCATTTAGGAGGAGAAAGGGGCATACAATTGTAGATGTTGCGTTTTGCGAGTTGACTCTTTCGCTGCGTGTCAAGTAATTCATCCCATATGTATGCGGCACTGGCTGTAACTCCTAATGTTGGAACGGGCTGCATAATCATCAAGGACTTGAATAAACTTGCCATTGTAAAGACGATTAAAGAGCTCTTGAATTTCCGGGTCAGTGCATATACGGCACCCTGGTATTCCGCACTGGAGCTCTTGAGATTCCGAGTTAACGCATACACGGCACCCTGCTAGTCCGCAATGCAGCGTGGCCGGATATATGTCATTATCAAGTTCCCCTTCGGCATCTGGCTCGCCTGCTTCGGTAAAATCAACAAAATCTTCCACCTGTGTCGCGAGTCAGCGTTTGATAGTCAGAAATATGTAAAATGAATTGTAACTCACCAAGGACACATCCCTATCGAAGCCTGAAAACTGAAAACATCCTTGTGGATGGGTTACGACAACATATGTGGAATCAGTAGAATCCTGGCTGTTGTGCGGAGCGTTGCTAAAGAACATGTTTTTGAATTGTGTTCGTGATGTCGTATAGAAGAGCACGAAAACTGTCGACGTTGATATAAATAGTCAAATTCCCCCAGTCTTAGACAAACTCCTCTTTCTCTCCTGTTGATGAAATTGAGTAAGACCAATCCATACTCTGCTTAAATATACAAGAGTACGGTGAGATTATCATGCGTCCTCAGGGCGTCAAGAACATCGCACGAAAAATTATCAAGACCCTAGAAGGGCTGGGCCACCTAGACAGCACGAACATGGATGAGCAGGTGCATGAAGAAATGCGACATAAGCGAGGCCAGGTACTGGACGATGGATACGGGGGTGTTACGCCGTACACTGCAGTGGCGTGCTCAGGAGCAGATTCAAAAAAGCACATCACTGGGTTGGGAGGCACTACTGTATCCTTGCTACGATTGCAGGTCGTTGTCCCTTGGCAGGCGACGCGGACCCGACATTTCCGAAATCTGCTCCCTCGTACTCCTATGGACAACGTTGGAAGTTATCATAAGGCACTGATTTGGAGTATGGGAGATCTGAAGTTCTGGACATTAATAAAACAATTTTCAAACGAAAAGCGCGTAGACGAATCATGATTATTGAACGTAATGTTACAGTCTACAGGCGATGGTTCGAAGTGCGTGGTGAATTGATATCCTTGGTGGTCTAGATATAACGTGTATCTGCATTCGGGAATGAGGGTTCGCAGTACATGGTGGTAGCAAGGATGGGAATAGTCCCACCATGGAGATATAAGTAAGTGCCAAGAATCATTACTTCCTAGGGTCATCAGCGGGGTAAATGGTGTAGTCAATAAGATTCATGTTATGGATGATGGAGTCTATTTAGGGCGGAGCAGAGGCCTAGGAACTTGAGGAAACCGAGGATGCATCCACCTGAAATAATGGGGAGCGTGAGATTGTCGTCGAGGGAGCCGAGGTCTGGACGATGGCTTAGAAGAGGAACAAGAGGATAAAAGAATAGAAGACGTACCGAGAGCTTCTGCTACTCCACTGACAAGACCTGCTACAATGCTGGTCGCACCAAGCCCCAGGAATCCGCCAGCACCAGCTAATCCTGAACCAGTGATGCCCAAAGCAGGTAAAATGGACCCGGGGGTGGACGGGGAAGCTAGGACGCCGTTATTCCAAGTCCAGGTGAGGTCATTCCGTACAGGGGCAACAAGGCCCCAGAAGCCAAGGGCAATAGCTGCACCGGTGATTGCAGCGGCAATAAATCCCGCAAAAGATTTTCGGGGAGCGAGTGGAAGATGCAGAATTGGCGTCCTCGGAGGCAATGGGCGTGTCGTGTCCGTGAGCCATAGTCGGCCCACCGTGGGACCTATATGACGCGCTCAATAACCGACGAGGCATTTCCGGCGGCTATACCCAAGACTCAGCTGAGTGATATCGTGAAGCATACGCGTCGTTGATTCATCTGTCCCCTAGTCATTTCGACTACTTGTCATGTAGGTTGAGCTAATCGTACAGTCAGTCCGGATGCCATTGTTAAGCTTACTGAAATGGGGTCTACTTGCGTGATCACCTCAAGGCAATCTCATGATCTTTCAGATCGAGAACATCATTGACATATGTATTGCTCCGAACTTGGCACCACCAACCTAAACCTGTCCACCAAAACACTCGCTATGTCATTTCTTGGTCTGCGGAGCTCGGTGCCAGTACTAAGCAGTGTCTCCACTCAAGACGGGCCGTGATTGTCTGGTGTTTTAACTTTCAGGGGCACGCACTCCAAATGCGCAGTAGATGTCCATGTTGGCCATTACTTATCTGAGTCGGCATAGTACTGCCTCCGAGTCACAGTCTTTCAACCTGAACCAAGAGCAAGTCATTACCGGGACTCGAAGTACAACCTACTTACACCTTCTGCGCTACCGACTTGAACCTCCCTTTCTCGAGCTCCATGTCTAGCTAATCTAGTTTCACATTCGCACAGAAAGACATCCTCAACAGTACCCTCAATCCAAACGACTCTTATTCGATCCCATACAGAACCTGTACCACCACCGGAAGAATCCTCTGCAGCCGCAAGACGACCACACTTGCACCGCTCTATAACGATTATAACAACTACAACAACAATTCCGCCACATCCGGGATCACGCCGTCGGCTATTCACTGGAAGGGCTCTGAATTCGAAATCGGTGGTGTAAGACGTAAATGGTCTACGCTGAACCACAGGATCGGCGGATGGTTTAGCTCGTAAGCTTCCCCACCTGCGTCTCCTAAACTCTTTCATGCCCTGCAATTGATTGACGCACCCAATTGGTAGCACTCGAGGATGGCAGTGGTCTAACAACATCTACTCCGTTAAATACAAAGACCACCAATGGACTGTAAGTCGTTTTTCGATTTTTTTTTTTTTCTGTACAACTTGATGAATGTTGGAGATTGGATGATCAGGCGGCACCTAGCGACTCGCCAGAAGCTGTCATTGCCGGACTGACCCCCTACAAGAGCCACATTTTCAGCAAGTCAGAGTTGGCCGTCTTGTCATTGTTGCCTGGCCTCGCACCAGATGAGATGGCATTTCTAATGCTGGTGGTGATATATTCCGAGGCGAAACGACTAGAGAAAAAAGTGTGTAACAGAAATTACATTTGATACTGTAGTATCTCAACCAAGTGTTCAGAAAAGGCGTCAGCAGCATGGCATGGCATCACGGTGGGGCCTCCGAACTGAACACTTGTACCTGTGTCACGCACCTCGTTTACCCATCATTGTACTGGCTACGAGTCGACAAAGCGAATCAAGCAAAAAAAGGAAGGAAAGGGATAGATTTCAAGAATTTCAAATGTGCTGCTTCCTGCACAGTTAAATGGCTCACTCAATACATATGTACATTTTCTACCCATTATCAACACCACAGCATCCAGTTGTGCATCTGTATTCATGGTTGCTCCGACTCGGAGCTCCTCGGCCCAGGCAATGGGCATTGCTCACCGAATCCGAGTCAACATTTGTTGCAGCTCCCCCAGGTGAGTGCACCCGGGGCTCATGAGCGGCCTTTTCCGTATGCTCCAATCTTTTTGTTACTCCACTTGTACTCTACTACTTACTCAGCATAGTGGCACTGCCTACTAAATAGTAAAGTATTTGTCAGGATTCGAAGTCAAAGTACAAGACAACTTCTACACTCTTGATCTTTCTCTCCACTGGCATGTCTAGCTTGCAATTGTCCAGCTTCGTATTCTCCGACAAAGATATCCTCAACAGCAACCTCAATCCAAACGACGCTTTCACTAGCAATTCTTCAATAGCATACAGGACCAGTACCACCACCCGGAAGCATCCTGGGCCTCCCCAAGACGACCACACTTGTATCCCTTGGTTCCAACGGTCCTCCACACTGGGTCTCGAAGCCGGCTATCCACTGGAAGCGCAAGTGGTATAACCTGAAATACAAGCCTGGATGGTTTAGCTCGTAAGCGCATAATAACCTCAGTCCTGGCAATGTCTCTTCCATGCGCCTTGACCGATATTTCAATCAGTACTCGAGAATGGCAATGGTCCAACAACATCTACATCGTCAAATACAAAGAGCATAGATGGACTGTAAGTCGCTTCTAGATTTTTTTGTGCATTATTATCTTGACTTACAGGTGACTTTGGGGATCATCGATCAGGCGGCACCTACCCATTCACCCGACACTCTTGTTGCCGAGTTGATGCCTTATGAGAGCCACTTCCTAAGGGAGTCAGAGCCGGCCGTCTTATCGATTTCACCCAGCCTTCCACCAGACGAGATGGCATTTGTAATGCTAGTGATGATATATTCAGAACGGAAGCGGCTAGAGGAAAGGGTACGTAACAGGAATTTCGATATTTGGCTCGTACTTGAGCGCTTACTTGTCAAATTGTCTGACGTCGACCTCTTTGTTAATATGGCAAGCAGAAGAAGGTCCAAAGCTAGGTATGTACAATCATGGACGGTGTGATGACGTATAGAGATGTCAATTATGTATGGCTGTAGACTCGGACGAGATTGTACATGTACAGCGAATTTTTTTTCAGCTAATCAGGCTGTCAACATACTATCAATGCCCAACAAAGGTGAAATGCACCGATAAAATCACCTATATCGAGCGAGTTTGATGTGAACTTGAATGCGAAAGCCTAAAGGACATTATCAATGCGTCGCAAGCGACAAGTCATCTGCCTGACTGCGGACGATGAATGTGCCAGTGGTCTGGTCTCGGGGACAGAAAGGAGCGCATTTCGTAAGCTTGCGTGGCTGCCAGTGTTCATGATCATGTTCAGGGATCCGGATACGGCGCCAGATTCCAGAATATCAGTAACCAACTTGAAGGAATAAAGGCGAGGTAAGTAACAAGCTAAGAATCTACTTCGTCTACGAGTATCGACTCGATCTTGAGAGACTCGAGATGAGGAAAATCAAGATTGGTGTGAGTAACCTTGATTTTGAAATACGAGCTGGCGATGCGATGATAAGTAAGTAGATGAATCAGGATTCAGAAAGAGCGCTAGCAAAATCTGGGACAACGTACGACTGCAAGATGGGCCGGTGAGGGACCAGTGTGGAAGCCCCGCGCCTGAACGTTCTGAACACCAGTGAACAATCGATTGATCAACTTTCCTTCGAATTTAGGTTCAAGTTCGCCCAGAAGCACGCGCATCAGCCGCGGGCGCGCTTCGTTATAGGACGCATGTGATTGGCCCGCTGACTCCGAAATCACGCGACGGCTTGATGTCTGTGTCCGGTCTTTTCTGCAACCACAACGATGCAGTCTCTCCTCGCCCGTCGCCTCACTGCCCGCTGCTTCTCGACCTCTGCCGCGCGCCTCCAGGCCGTGCCGACCGAGAAGCCCGTCCTCCTCAAGGAATTCAAGATCTACCGATGGAACCCGGACGAGCCGGCGCAGAAGCCGCATCTGCAGTCCTACAAAATCGACCTCAACCAGACGGGCCCGATGATTCTCGATGCGCTTATTAAAATCAAGAACGAGATCGACCCCACGCTCACGTTCCGCCGGTCGTGCCGCGAGGGAATCTGTGGCTCGTGCGCCATGAACATCGACGGCCAGAATACCCTCGCGTGTCTCTGCCGTATCGACCGTGACGGTGCCAAGGACACGAAAGTCTACCCTCTTCCCCACAGTGCGTTGTGCTCTTGCCCCCGTCTTACATCTCTCACACAATTCCAGTGTACGTCGTCAAGGACCTCGTACCCGACCTCACCCTCTTCTACAAACAATACAAGTCCATCCAACCCTACCTCCAAAACGACAACCCCCCAGAGAAAGGCGAGTCTTCTTCTTCCGCCCGAGCTAGCGCTTACCCCGCACGCAGGTGAATTCATCCAGTCCCAGGAGGACCGCAAGAAGCTCGACGGCCTCTACGAGTGCATCCTCTGCGCCTGCTGCTCCACGTCCTGCCCGTCGTATTGGTGGAACCAGGACGAGTACCTCGGCCCCGCGACCCTCATGCAGGCATACCGCTGGATCGCCGATTCTAGGGTGTGTGTCTCTGTCGCCTCCTATACCCGTTCACTAACATCCCTCCTCCAGGACTCGCACGGCGCCCAGCGCAAGGAGAAACTTCAGAACGAAATGTCGCTCTACCGCTGCCACACAATCTTCAACTGTATGCTCGTTATTCTTTCTCACATTCCACACGTCTCACCTCTTTCTTTCAGGCTCGCGAACGTGTCCCAAGGGCCTCAACCCCGCCGCCGCCATCGCCAAAATCAAACTCGAGCTCGCCGCCGAGTAGACGTCGGGAGGAGAGACGGATCCGCGTACCGTTCGAGATTCACGTAGAGCAGCGCATAGGATACATTCATTGTTTTCGTCGCCTTTTAGGGATTCAACTAAAGAACAAATATACAGCTTGAAGTGACTACGACAGTGAGTACCCCCCACCCGTCTTCCTCGTCTTCCCTCGGCAAAAAACAATTGAAAATCCGGCTGGCGAGATATCTTTAATTTTCATCCGAGCTTGAGAAGGCTAGCGCTCCTTCAAGCAGAAAAGGCCGCTACGAGTCATTCCTGAAGCCTACACTGCAGTATTCACACCGGATGGATCACAGCTTCTATATGGCAGTCGGAGAGATTTGGGCATCGGCAACCTTGCCCGGATCCGTTGTTACTTGACTCAAAGAACATCTGTAAACCGCAATGGACCAAACTTTCTCCGGGAGGAAACCTCGTAGTATCTGCTGCTACAGATGAAATCCTCTGCTGGAGGCTTGACGCAGTCAAGGTCGTTGGAAACCCACTCAAGGGCAATGTCACCTGCATTCATGCCGTAGCCTTCTCCCTCGATGAATCGCGCATCGCTGGTCCCGCTGATGATGAGACCGTGTATCTCTGGGACAGCACCACTCGCGAACTTCTTTCCTCCCTACCTGACTGTGGTTCATGGAGTATCTTCCCTTTCGTTCTCACCAGACGGTGACGCCATCATGGCTAGACTCAAAGATCATCGATCATCAGTCGGTTGTACTGGCCATTACAGATGGTGCGCTTTCGGCTTCAAATGAAGATGAGAGGACACGCGCTCTGGAGAAAATAACAGTGGCTCCCAAATTGACGTTCTTTGACCTAGACAAGTCTCCGGTTACCTTCGGCACTGACGGCTCAAGAAAGTGCGATGGTACCCAAGCAGATCTGACTCAGAACCCTCATCTCACGTTGTTCCGCCTTGTGATGAGCTTACACGCGTTCAGTCAAAATCATTCTCGCCCATGTATAAACTCCCGCCGTCTATTCAATCTCCCACAAAGCATCCTCGGTGTCACTACACCAGCTATGCACTATGCCTGGGTCGGTCGTTGACTCCACCAGGACACGAATTTAAGATCCTTATGCTGCTCCCTGACACATATTTCAGGCATCGAGCATGACTTCCGCCTCAGCTGGCTTCCTACCAAACAAATTGACCAAACACTTCGATATACTCTCATTACCTCCGACATCTGTTGGCCCACGTCGAGCACTGTCTAGGACATTGTAAAGGTCCGAGGACAATGTTACCGACACGAACTTCTGAGCCCCACAAGTTTCTGGTCCACAAAGGACGTGGAACGTTGACAGAGGAAGAGAGTGGACATCTGCAGAGGCAAGGCACAGAGAATAAGGACGTACGAAGGTCTAAATTTTGATTCAATTTTGATTCATTCTGACCCGCATATACCTAGCCATCCAACATCTTCGCATTCTCCTCTCCTGACTTTGATCAACTTCAAGCCCTTCTCCGCGCCTGGCATGACCTTCTCCCTACGTCCTTTCAATCCCGAATTGCTCCCACTCAAGATGATCTCAAGAAATCAAGGAGACGGGCACAATGACTAGCTGCCGATAATTGACAAGGTTCGTATCTTCTCCCTTCGAGATAAGCATCTTTCGATCAAGTGATAGGTCGGATACCTCTACCTTACCCGTCCCGGCACATCGAATATGACGACGAACTCAACCTCGTGTCACGGTCCCCCATCAGTTTCTACCATACAGAAAGCCACAGTATACATGACGACAGCTGAATGTTGGACACTTGAAGTTGGAATCGAGTCGATGTATTTGGCTAGGCCGCTGTGACATCTGAAATAAAGGTCTTCAGAATGCCCAATAATATATACTCGATGGGACTTGAATATCTATCCTGCCGTAAGTAAGCGTATGTGGTGTATAGTACAGACTTGTATACCGTATTATTTA